>JABTXL010002731.1:2674924-2707940 GCA_025134845.1 Neodon shergylaensis | reverse complement strand
ATAGATAGATAGATAGATAGATAGATAGATAGATAGATAGATAGATAGATAGATAGATGATAGATAGATAGATAGAGCATAGATAGATACATAGACAGATGGTAGATAGATAGATAGATAGATAGATAGATAGATAGATAGATAGATAGATAGACAGATACTTAGATACTTAGATACATAGATAGAAGATAGAAGAGGGTGTTGGATACCCAGGAAATGGAGTTAATGGATGGTAGTGAGCTGCCACGTAAATGCAGGGAACGGAACTTGGGTTCCCTGCAAAAGCAGTCAGATCTCTTAACCACTGGGCCATCTCTCGCCTCAGGTTGGTATTTTTATATGATGTATTTAGAAGTCTATCTTAGGCATCTCTTGGTTCTCCTTCTTCCTGATACACCGTAGAACGTCATCTCTCCTGTCGCATCTCTCCTGCTAATCATTGTGTGCCGTTTTCCTACTTCCTGTCTTTATTTGAACATCCTTATAATCTCCTCTGCAAATGTCACAATAACTGTAACATGAGATACTTATTATTTACTTTAAAAGTCTGGTTTTGCTTAGATTTGTTTGAAAAAGACTTTTGAAACGATGGTAATGCTATGTCTGGGATGCTACCACTCCCTGTCAATATGAGATTACTATGGAAATAAATGCAATGTGTAAACATAAAATAGCATCGCCTAGCTGGATACTTGCTTCGGCTTTGAGCCTGACTTCTGTCGGTCTTTCTCTCACAAAGTGAGATTCCAAGATATCAAAGGGGCTGCTAGATATAAATTTATCAAGAAGACAACTTCTGATGTAGCACACAACAACAACAGCAAACAAAACAAAAAAATTAAAGGGTCGTGGGAAGGTAATGACATTGTCACCATGTGATTTGAATGTCAATAAAGTCTTGCCACCTACAGTTCTGTGCTCATCAGTAATTACTGCTATGGTTGTGGCTGAGCAAGTTGGAAGTCTGCAGTGATGGATTACCATAGATGGATTTTTCTTTGGGCTGTCAGCTCACAAAAAATTGACATGGAGACTTATTAATTATGAAAATTTGGCTTTAGCTTAGGTTTGTTTCTAATTGGCTCATATAACTTAAGTTAATCCATTTCTATTTATCTATGTGATGCCATATGATTCTGAGTTTTTACCTCTCCTCCTGCATGTCCTAATTGCTCTCCATCTCCTCTGGTGTCTCTCTTGCCCCTAGATTTATCTTCCCTTTTTCCTCTCTCTGCCCGGAAGTCCCACCTAACCTCTTCCTGCCTAGCTATTTGCCACTCAGTTCTTTATTAAACCAATCAGAAGGCACCTTGGCAAAGGCACATCTTCACAGTGTACAAAAAGACGATTCCACAGCACATGGCATAGGTCTGCATTCACTGGCAGGAGCTGGGCCAATCCAAATGAAGGAATCCCTTTGCCTGTGAGTTAGAAACAGGATAAGAGTGTGTTTCAGTGTCAGCCAGGCTGCCAAGCGGTAATAAGGTGGTTTGAATGAGAAACGTTCTCCACCGGCTCGGGTGTTTGAATATTTTGTCCCTAACAGATGGGTCCTGTTTGCGGGAGATTATGGCATCTTTAGGAGTTGGACACTTGCTGGAGAAAGCACATCATTGGTGGTTGGGCTTTGAGGTGCTATAGCCTTGCCCCACTTCCTGCTCACTCCTGTTTTCTGTGTGCGAATGAAAATGTGATCATTCAGACTCTTATTGCTGCCAACATCTTTTCCCCGAGAGTTCCCATACCTTCCTGCTACACTAGATTCTATTTCTCTTGTCTTGAAAGATAAAATAAAACCCCATTTCTAAGTTTCTTTTGGTTGTGGTATTTATTTCATCTCCACAAGCAAAATAGTAACTAATACAGATGGGATCGCTTGGGTGGTCCTGAGAAAAATTCTCTTTGGTATTGTCCCTACAAGAAAGTCCTTATTTAGTCCTGTTTTCCTTTCTTAGAGGTTGTCCTGGAAAAGAAGAACAGAAAGGTGGCAGGTGTCTGCACTGTTGACGCCAAAGCCAAGTTGGAGTGGTCCCAGACCTACCTTTCTTTTTAGACAAGGTCTCATGTTTCCAGGCTGACATCAAGCTCAAAGCCAAGGATGATGCTGGTGTTTTGGTCTCCACCCCTCAACTCCCCCTACTGAATGGTGAATTACAGGCCTGCACTATCATACCCAGAACAGAGCTACTAAGCACATCCCCAGATGTTATTTAAATAGCAAACCTTCTTTTCCTCTAAGGGCCTGTTAGATAAATTGCCCGTGCCTTACATCTGAACACTTTCAAAATCAAATCTCTTGTTGATGCGTACTGAAGACATGGGTATTCCCCATGTTTAATCTGTTGATCCTACAATTCTCTTGTTAATTGGCACTAATTTCTGCTAATATTTAAGTTCCAAAAATGCAGTCAAAGTAACCTTGCATGGGTTGGATTATTTAAATGAGGAAGATGTGAATAGAACGAGTGCTCTATACAATCAATGCAAAAAAAATAAAATTGTTATAGGCAGTAGTTATTTAAAGGATTTAAAAGCTGGGTGTGATGGCACACACCTCAGTCACAAGACTCAGGAGGTGGAGGCAAGAAAACCAAGAGTTAAAGGTCATTCTTGACTGCATATCAAGCCCAGGTTCTGTATCTAAAACAAAAAAAAGGACCTAGATAGCTGGGTGGGAGGAGTGGGTAGTGATGGTGATGGTATTGATGCTACTGATGGTAGGGATAATGATGATGATAGTGATAACAATGGTGGTATTGTTAATGATGGTGGTGATGGTTCACAATGATGGTGAAGTCGGATCAGTTGTGATTTGATGCTGTTGATGGTAGTGATAGTGATGATTAATGATTTTGGTGGTACTAATAGTGATGGTGATAGTGGTAAAGGTTACAACAGTGATGATAATGTCATCCCACTTCTTACTGGTAAATAAAATCTTTGGTCGATTTTGCTTCCTTGGAGAATAAATTATGTGATTCTTTTTATATGATGACCATGTTTCAGAACGCCTATTTACAAAGGTTGGAGAGCCATTTCTGTGTGATCTCCAGTAGGAAGATGTGTGAAAAAAGACAGAAAAGGAGACAAAACAACATGAGTTCTCCCAACCTTATTTCTTCTTTCCTTAAGGATATTTATTTTCTTGTGACATTGGTCTCTTTAGATTCATCACCAAGATGGCAAACAGAGCATGGAGATGAGAGATAGCTTCCATGTTTAGGGGTCAAGGTGGTAGGATTTGAAGATATCTAACATTTGTTGCTTCTTCCTTTGCAGAGTCCATCTCCTTACTGAGGCAGCCATGATACAGGCTGATCTAGCTGTCGGTGGAGAGTCCATGTCATGATACCTGAGTCTGTGTCAGCTTGCTCCAGTCTTTACTTCAGAAAGAAAGACAATAACAGGCGTCTGTATATGCCAGGGACTCACATTAATAATACCTCCAACGAATCATGTATTTATTTTATGATTAAGTCAAAATGGGGAAGATGAGAAGAGCCTATTATTCCTGTCTATAGATGGAGGTTGTGCCCTAAGAGTGTCAAATTCTGCAACATTTTTACTTTAGTTGAACCATGACACAAAGACTTAAAGAATAAATATATCATTGGTGCTGAATGAGAACGCCTGGGGTAGGGGCACATATGTGCCCTGTGTCCCTTGAAGACCTGTACCCAAGCCTGTGGTGTTTATTCTGCTTAGGTGTGATGGGTGGAATGAGAAAGGATGTCAGGGGAGAACTGGGGAGACTTCCTCTCATTTCTTCCATCTCCTTTATAGCACTGGGAGGAATCTTCCACTCAGAGCTAGGAACTAATATCATGCTTGGATGATATGAGAAGCCAGAGTGAGGGTATGAGATGGGGGCATTTCAGCCTCAGAACAATAACTCCATTGATTGAGTTAAATGAGTTTGACTCAGGCGGGGAGACACACTCCCTATGTGAGAACACTGTGGCTTCCCCCAGCAAACAGAAGCACGTGCCATAGCTAAGCTAAACAGAGGTAAACCAGATGTCTCAAACTCCCCCATCTGTGTATTTTAAATGTCTCAGAATTATCTGTGAATATTGACAGATTGAAATTCGTAGATATCCGCAACTCGCAGATACTGTGGGATATTTCCAAATTCCCAGAGTTAATTTATAACTGGAGATAAAATTTTGAGCACTTATTGTGTGTGGTTGGAAAGCTGGTTAGTGAATCCATACGTGTTCCTAGGGGGCATTTGCTGAGAATTACAAATGCTTCTGGTAATGCCTCTTTCCACATTCACAGTAGCACTAAATGTGGGCATCCGGGACAGAGAGCTGCCTCCCATCTGTCTGACCACATTCCCTCAGATATGATGGGCTTCAGCTTGATTGTGTAACTATGGATTGAATTTAAATCAGTATTTTGCCTAAGAGAGAAATGGGGAGGAAACCACATGGACATTATTGAAGCAAGTCTCAGACTGTGAATCTAGGTGTTACAGAGAATTCAGGCAGAGATTTGCAAATTAAAACACATCCACTTGCATGTAGGTCTGTAAAAACTGAAAATAGCTTTGGATTCTAGAGTATAAAGACCAGGGATTAACTGCGGGTTATATCTATATGACTACTCGAAGCCATGTCCATGGTGGGAAAAGACTTGGCTGTGCAAGTTCCTTGGAGAACCCCATGCTCTGTCCATACCTCATTACCCATTCTCTATAAGTAAGCGCACTAAATTCATTGGCTTCCCGTCGTGAACTTTAGTTGAATCATACTTTGAGCTGTGGTTTCATACTTTAAGCTGTGGTTGGGACCTTAGGAAGAAGGATAGATGGTGCTCATGTCTCCTGTGAGAAGGAATTCTCACAACATTAGTAGAGTCATGCATTCAGGGACAATAATCTCTCAAAGCTGACAGCAAGTGAGAGTTTCGATGTCACCCTCACACCCCTTGTAATGAGTCCACCATCAGAAGAAGAGCAAGTACCACCCAGTGGCATCCAGTCTTCTGCACAGCGACTCCATAATCAGCTGTCAATCATTCTGTTGGCATTTGGGGACTGTTGGTTAAAATACTACCCACATCCCAGTCTGAAGCAGGTATCTTCCTGTTAGATCCTGTGTGATTGTGGTCAATGTAAGCAAAAACTTGTGTAAGCTTGGACCAAGATGAGATTTCCGAGTACCCAGTTCATATTTGACTTTCCTGGAGATATTATATTGTATCCTAGAGATATTATGAAGTTATGTCCATCTATGTGAAAAACTTGAAGAGGATTTTTTTTATTGAAAAAAAAATTTCTGCCTCCTCCCAGCCTCCCATTTCCCTCCCACTCCTCCCGCCCCTCTTCCCCTCCCCCCACTCCTCTCCCCCTCCCTCTCCAGGTGCACCCACCGAGACAGTGGGGCTGATCTATTGGGAGCTCACCAAGGCCAGCTGGACTGTGACTGAAAAAGCATGGGATAAAACCGGACTCTCTGAACATGGCGGACAATGAAGGCTGATGAGAAGCCAAGGACAATGGCATGGGGTTTTGTTCCTACTTCATGTTCTGGCTTTGTGGAAGAGGATGTTTTTATGGAACTGACTGAAGATGTGGTCCATGAGTTAGCAGAGCTGGACCAGGAGAGGGAGATGAGCTCCCTCCTCGTATGGGGAGGACTCATGGGGATAACGTCTAGAAATCAAGAAAGGTGAAAGCCCACATTTGTTTCAGGATTCTTTAAAACTCAGCTAAAAGATAGGTCTGAGAAAACTCCCCAGCATGCCTCTCACCCCTTCTTATCACCTTACCAAACTCCCTGCAGGGACCTAGAGAGTCTCCAGCCAGCAAGGTCAGAGGGGTCTTTGAGTATTTTCTCAAGACTGGGAAGTCAGGCGTCAATACCTGGAGGAGGTAAGGTTAAGGTCAGGTCTGAGCCTTGTTAGACCACTATAGTCTTCCTTGGAAAGCCCTTTCATTTGTGCTGGAAGGTCACACGATCCCAGAGCAAGCTAAAAGTGGCAGCTGTGTCCTTTCCCGGAGTCTAGTCATACTGCGGTGTCCTTTATCTCAACCCAATAGTTTCCCATGTCTGGAAATTTAAAGGACTCATTATTTAGCTCAAGCCTGCATTTTATCTCATTTATGGATGAGCATTGAGGGAAAAAAAGTTGAAGAAAAATAAAATCCCTTATTTTGCTAATGAGAGACATCTGTTTATTCCTCCTTTTTAAAATGTGCATTTGCTTAATAGGCAAGTTTTAAAAAATGCCAATCAAGACTGCCATGACTTGGGGGATTTATCAGAATTGGAACTGTTTTCTATAATTAAAGATGCATTGGGTGAAGTCACTGTTGCTAACTTGGAGCTGGGGGAAGGGGTAGGTTTGAGAGAAATGGCCTTGGAATGGCATGCTCCCTAAAGATGTTCACAACATACCTCCAAAACCTGTGATGCCATCATTCTGCATAGAGGATGTCCTTAATCCAAGGACCTTGGGAAAAGCAGATACCTTGCAATGCTAGGGTGGGACAATAGTAATAATAAGCTCAGTATGACAGGGGGGCAAAAAGGTGAGCCAAAGGAGCCCTGATAGGTGAATTGGAGGTTGAGCCATATCTCTAGAGCCTGGAAGAGGCAAGGAAGTAAGTTCTACCTTAGGTTCCTAGAAGGCACTGTCTCTGCCTCCACGATGCCCTTGGGACTTCTGACCTTCAGAACCCTGTAAGGTTTCAAATACATGTTTGGGTTAAGCTACCTTAACATTTAATCCTTAACCTTTGTGGAGACCTGTCATCAAAACAATAGCAAATGAATGCCCTCTGTATTTCTCCCTGAATGCCAGAGGAAGGACAAATAAACATTAAGATTGGCAGGTGGACCAACAGGGAATTCACTGACAGCATTTAAGGAACATTTATGGTTGCTCATCTACGAAGATCAGGAAGCAGAGACGGGATGGAAAGTGAAGGCTTCTTTTGACCGAGCAGCAAGCTTCTCCCGCCACTATGCCTTTCCACCACAATGACTATGCACCTACAGACTGTGGGTAGATATCATTCTCATTGATGAGCAAACTGACTAATGATAACACTGATGCTGGTGTTCTCCATCAGTGTCTTCCTGCTCTACCATCTCCGGGGGAAGCTAGTGTCATCAACCATTCTACATGAGGAATGCATGTCTCTAAGAGTATGAATGAAGTCAAGAAGTCCTCCTGGGTCAGACCCATCTCAGCTGGCTGCTGTCTTGAATCCACGGCAGCTGGGACTGTCACCTTAGAGTGAATATGTGGATTCATTACTGAGTCTGAGTGTGATCACCATCCAGCTGCCCAAGAGCTTCAGTTTGACTAGCATGGCTGAAATTTGCCTTGCATGGAATTTCTTGTTTCCTTATAAAATATTTTAATGAGTTATTTTATTACATATATTAATTGTACAAAGTAATTTGTTTCATTACATTTCATACATATATGTACTTTAACATAGTCTCTTGACTACCATCACGTGTTCTCACCCTTCCTGTCTCCTCATGCTCCCCCTACTCTTTGGATTCCATATATAAGAGAAAACACATACATTTGTCTTTCAGAATCTAGCTTGTTTTGCATACTGTGATAATTTCCATATTTTTCTGCAAATGGTATTCTTTTGTTTTTCTTCTTGATCAAGTAATACTTCCCTGCAGATAGACACCGTATTTTCTTTAACCATTTTTTTTTCTGTCAGCAAGGATGATTCCACATTTTAACAGTTATAAATAGTGCCATGGCTGGATCACCAGATGCCGAGGAGTAGGATCAGGAATGGGGTTCTTCAACCCAAAACCTCACAAGAGAGAAATTAATGTGTAGGAACTAAGGGAACTTGCTGAGTCTGGGTAGATTCAGGAGGGTGGGCAAACCAAACCCTTTCCTTATCATCGCATGGTACAAATGACGGGCAATAAATAAGAGATTTTGTCAAAACCACTCTTTGAGCTTTAAGATGGAAATAAGCCCCTTTCAGGCAGACCTTTGTTCTCTACTTCAAAATCAGAGTAGGAAGAGCAGGAGAAGAGCCATCCCAAGAAGCTCCCCAGAGTCCACTGTGGGCATGAAATCTCTGGAAATTGTGGTCCTTTTTCTCCATAATGTAACTGCCTGATTCCCCCTCATAGTAGAAATTCCTAGAATAAATAATTGACATTTTTCAGTGAGAATTCTAATTGGTCTTAATAATAAAAACCCGGAGTTGGATATTAGGTGGTAAAAACTGAAAGATCAGAGAGACAGAGCAGCGGGTCACTAGAGTTCTTAATTCTATGAAACCCACAAACCAAATGGAATAGGGTATCCTGTCTCCACAAGCGCTCAGACTGAATGCCGTCTCTGTGAAGCCTCAGACCTAATCTTTAGCTCCTGTCTCCTCAAGGTCACCTTATATTCCTCTGTTAACCCAGCCCTATCACTTCCAGGCTCCACCTCCCTAGTGCTGAGATTAAAGGTCTGAGCCACCACCACTTGCCTCTGTTTCTCTTTTAGACTGATTCAATCTCATGTAGCCCAGGGAGGCCTTGAACTCACAGAGATCTGTCTGCCTCTGCCTCCAGAGTGTAGGGATGAAACGTGTGTGCCACCACTGCCTGACCTCTGTGGCTAACTAGTGTGGCTAGCTCTGCACACTGATCTTCAGGCAAGCTTTATTTGTTACAGCACAAACAAAATATCACCACACCTTTCCTTCCTGCATATGGTTTAGGGACACCCCCTCCCCATTTTATTAGAATGTATTTTTGCTTTATTCAAATAAATGCTTCAATGAATTGAAACCGTCGTGGTGTATACCTTACTCTATGCCTGGTTTTGTGTTGGCTGTAAGGGGGCAGCCACGCTCAGGTTCAGCCCATCTGTGATGTCCAATGGAAAAGACAGCTGCACATACCCTCAAACTTGCAAACTCCACGCCTCACTAGGATGTGTTTCCCTGAAGTCATTTTGTATTTATAGTCATTTATCTTTGGAGGATCGATTGGGTAAGACTGGATGCCTAATAAATTAGCCAGCCTGGAGGTGGCAGGTTTCTCAAACCACGGCAGCTTGTCAACCACCAGGGCCACTACCATTGGCTTTCCCTTGGTGATTTGTCATGACTTATAATTAATTACAGCCCGTAAATCTACAGCATCACAGCAGAGATAATAAATAATAGAAGCTTTTTTTCTGGATTATTTATTTATATTAATATGAATGCCTCTTCCTTTCCCTTCCCAAGAGCTCCTGGAGTGAGTCTTTGTATACAAGATTCTAATTAACATTCTTGGGTCTCTCACTCTTTTATTTTCTCTTATATCAGGAAGAAATATTTTATTTCCTGATTATCGGCTACTATTGTAACATAAAATAGAACATTGAATGGTGACCTTGGCATGGGCAAACCATTAATTAGCCTTGGGATAAATGCCAGAAAACCTTCAGGTGCATTCAAAGAAACAGTTGCATTCATTTGATAAGCAGATAAGTGAGGACCATTGGCCCCTGCTGTTGAGTTCTGTAGCTGAGAAACACCAACTCTAGAGAATGGCTTCCTGCTAAGACAGAAATTCTGCTAACAATTAAATAAGAGCCGCACTCTAGTTGGCTTTTCACTGTTGTGATAAAACACTGCCTAAGACCAAAGTGACTTATAGCTGTGTTTGTGTCACGTTAACAGCTGGAGCTAAATATGACAAGCCCAGCCCTAAGGATGTTACATTTTATGCTACTGAGGGACACTTGTATTTGGTCCTTGGAGACAGGATGCAGGAAGCTGCATAGGCCAGACCTGGGAACAGTTTACAGGATGTCATGTCCAAGTCTATCATTTACTGAAACCTGCTCACGAGTCTCTACCTGATCATAGGAAGGATCGAGAAATGTGCTCGGCTTCACAGCCATAGGAAATGAGTTTTATGTCATGGATCCATCCCCCTTTCCATGTTCTCTTCACATCCTTGAAAACCACACACTGACTGCTTACCACACTTAGTAGTATAAAGACTTGGGACTTGGGGCCACCACACCCTTACTGGGTGAGACATCATTGTGAATGCTGGTTGCAGAATAAAAGGGAAGTTGGCGGTATCATGAACTTTGTGGGGGCAGGCATTGAAAGTAACACTGATGGTTCTCACTTCCCAGCAGGGACAGACTCACAGAGGTTCTTCAGGTCATTTCTCTGTAAAATGCCTTGGTCCCAGGGAGCTGTTAAGAAGTTCTGACAAAACAAAATACTGCTCCCAGTGAGCAGGCTGGGCCACCTTAGCCCCATGGTAATGTAAATTAGGAGGAGGGGATAAGCAGTTCTTTCTGGAATTGTAGTCCAGGGTTATTGAGAGTCAAAGAGACTCAGCTAGGTTGGCTGGGTGGGGCTGGCAGATGCAGACACTCACAGCTACAAACTGGAGAACTAGGCGCTAAGTTAGAGTTTTATCGTTCTGGGTTCCGACTATCAGCAGCCTAGCCCTTGACAGCTACTGAAATAGTTGGCTCTGAGCAGCTGCTGCCATTGGCAGCAGGCAGAGGCAGCCAGTGCTTCAATCCCGTAGCCTCGGGTGTTAGGACTCCTCCAATGCTTGGCAGCTCACAGGAACTCTTTCAGTACACTGGGCCTTCAGTCTCTTGCCTACCACTGCCCACATCCTACAGTCTGAGCTAAAACTTCTGTTTCCTTGGTCCTGTGTTGTCTCTATTGCATTCACGCCCTGCTACTTCTGCCCTTGGCTGTTCTCTGACAGGGCTCAAGGCCACTGTCCCTCGGCTTCCCACACTCTACTTACATTAGGAGTCATAGACAAGGAGCTGGAGAGAAGGCTCGGCTTCTAGTATACTTACTACTCAAAGAAAGGCGGGAGTTCAGAACCCAAAAGCCCTTGTAATTCCCCCTTGGGGACACAGGGACAGGGGAATCTCCAGAGCATACTAGTTATTAAGATGAGATAAGTTGGAAGCTCTAGGTTCAGTGAGACACTGTCCTGTGAGATGAAGTAGAGATTGAGTAATGGAGGAAGAGACTAGATGTCATAGACAGCAACCTCTGGCTTCCATCACACCACACACACACACACCTGTACACCCCACATACGTGAAAACATACATATACATAAACATAACTTAAATGGGCCCCAAATAAATCATAAGTGGTAAGAAAAGACTACTTAAAACCCATCTTTGTGTGGCCTAATGTTGCACCACCAGATACAGGACATCACAGGAAACTGTGATATCTTGATCATATATCTTGGAGGGTGTGTGGCAAGGATGTGATATGGAAATAAAGTATTATACTTGGACCAACCTCAATGCAGCTTCCAGTTCCACCAACCACTGGCTTTCACACCCTTCTCGTACTCAGAACAGTCTCAGGATTGTTCCTTCTGTTGAGTTCACTGTAGATCCTGATGAGCAGAAATAGCTGCGGGACTGCTTACAGACCACCTAGCTTTATCTCTCCCTTTTCTGGCCAGTGCAGAGTATCCAGAGTGGTCATGAGTAGATGGAGGTCTTCTGGAGCAGGAATCCTGCTTTCAGTTGCTGTGGGCTGACGCCTGGAGGGGAGCATCCCCCAGAGTGGGAAGAAGATTGTAAACCACTCCAAGGCTTTGGATGCCGTGCAGATGCTTGCTGAGGAATGTTGAGCTGGCAGATACCCAGATCTGGTAAGGAACCTGACACCTGCCACTCAAGTAGCAGAGCGACTTGTTCGCAAAGGTTCAGTTATTCAAGGAGGAAAACCATCAAGAAGCTACACATCCAAAGTTAACATTAACAACAGCGCTTAGCCGAGTGTTCTTACACTGTTTAGCCGAGCATAACAGCTTTGAAAATGCCTCTTGGGAGGTTTCAATCCCTCTAACCTGACTCAGGTCATTGATCCATCGGGGACGTTCTACCTTGTGACACTGAGATATTGCATTGTTATCTACAAATTTGTCAGGGTGCTTTCATAACTCTTCTGGGATGCAAAAGGTCAGTTGGCCATAGGTTGAATGGCTGGAAGGTTTCATAAACAGGAATCTATCTCTCATAGTGGAGGAGGCCGGGAAGTCCTAGATTAGTGAGCCTGAGGATCTGATAGCTCGTACAGGTTCTCTTGTTGGTTCATCAATACCCGTCCTTGGGCTAGGCATGTAACTCGGTGGAGTAGCTCACTTGTTTCTGAATGTGCAGGGTGTTTGATAGAATTGCATCTACCATGTTTGTGCCCTCAGATGGCAGACGGAGTAGGGAACAAGAAGACTTTCTACTTGCTTTCTCCTTGGCACATCCCAGCTTTTGTTTGATTACCTACAACTGTAAAAGAAAACCACATCACATCCTTCACCTCGGCTGAGACCCACGTCTAAGAATTCCCAAGTGTTAGAATGCTCTAGAACCCCTGGAGGGATGGACACTCCAGGCAGGAAGCCTCATGTCTGCCCATCAGATCTTAGGATTGTTCCTTCTGTTAAGTTCATGGTGGACCCTGACTGCTCACGAGATTGTACTCTGGGGCAGAGAAAGATTGTTATTATTAAAGATCCTTCAGGAGCTGGAGAGATGGCTCAATGTTTAACAGCACCAGCTGCTCTGACAGGAGACCCAGGTTCAATTCCCAGCCCCCACATGGAAGCTCATAACCTTCTGTAATTCCAGTTCCAGGAGGCCTATCTCAGGCCCTCTTCTGGCCTTTACAAGTACTGCATGCATATGATATACATACATAAATACACACACACACACAGTTTTTAAAAGATACTTGAAATAAGCCAGCCTGCAGACATATTGCCTTTGAAACTCACACAGCAACCCACATCTACAAGCACAGAGTGTGAGGGCTTGGGTGTCACCCAGCAGCCAAGCAGAACCTAGCATACATAAAGCCCTGGATTTAATTTCTAGCCCCAGATCTAAAAAAAAAAAAAAAAAAAGAAAGAAAGAAAACAAAAAAAAAAAACTTAGTGCATGAGAAACATTCCATAAACTCTTAGTTCAGTCATCTTTGCCATAGCTAAACAGTTACTTTCCTTTGTTGTAATCCACTACCACGACCAAAAACAGCTCAAGGAAGAATTTATTTTGGCTTGCCATCCATAATGGCAGAGAAGGGATGGTGGCAGGAGCAGGAGGCTGGCTGGTCACATTTCATTCACACACAGAGAGCAGAGAGGAAGAACAGGAAGTGAGGCAAGACTTTATGCCCTCAAGGTCTATCCCCAATAATGTACTTCCTCCAGCAAGGTACCACCTCTTAAAGGTTCTGTATATGCCTCAAATAACTTCCCCTTCTGGTAACTGAGTGTTAAAACACCTGGGCCTGTGAAGGGCATTTCTCATTCAAACTACTACACATGGAATCTTACCTGGGCATCAGATAGCTCAACTTAACTCATTTATGTCTCCCTTCCTGGTACCACCCACTTTGGTGTGGCATGGTAGTGAGGGAATCTTGTTGCGGAATAAGCTCAGGTACCCAGTTCCCATCTCCTCTTGTTTTATGAATCTTTGAGTAGTGTCCCTATTCCTCTTCACTGTTTCTCTTTCCTTGTGTGTTCAAGCCTTAAAAATAAATCTGCTCATCACTCCTTTAGAATATTTGGGCGACAAGTATAAACCACTAAAAGTCTAAATAATTTGTTTCAGAAACTTAAATCTAGTGCAAGGTGTTCATGTAAGTCAGCTCAATTTAGGGTTGTTTTCGTCCCACTGAGTTTATTATCAGTTCCAAGGCAGGTGCTGCATCTGGGTTCTCTCCTTTACTGCATCATTCTAAATAATAAACACATGAAATGCCAAGAGTGCCTGATTCTGATGACAAAGCTACTTTTATTTCCTTTTGTGGATGCAATAAATTTTTTGAGAGGGTGAAAATAGTCTAAGAAAGACTCAGAACCAGTGACCCTCTTACTCCACGATGCATGGCTGTCAGGAGCCTTCTTTGAAAAATTAACTTTGTCTAAATCAAGATACCTTTGCAGCTGTGGTCCCTGATGTCCAACGGAGTGGGGGCAAAGGTCAGAGCTTGTTTTAGATGTACATATTCCCTTTTGAATTTTCATTGATTATGCAAGATTCTGTGCTGAACTAGTGATAATTACTGCCTGGATCTTACCATGCAAACATCTTGTGAAGATTAATGACCCAGGTAAAAATTTGCATTTCTGCTCAGAGTCAACTCAGCAGGGAGGTGAAAAGGGGGATGCTGGACATTTCGTACACAGTATAATCTTCCTTCACGTCCCGAACGATGCCCATGTCTGAAACTCCTGTTGCCTTATCCGTGTCTCATTGCGAACTCACATCTATTACTCTCTTTCTCTTAGATGCCATTCACTTTATGTAAAAGGTTCCCTTCCTTACAGTATAATAGATGTAGTATATAATTTGAAAACTTAAGGCTAAATAAATTCTATATAAATAACAATATTCATTTTATTGACAAAGTATCAAAGGTGATAGGGTAATCCATAATTCTTTCCTTGTTGCATTTGAAGAAAAATATCCTCTTTAGTTGTCTTTTTAAAACATTTTGGAAAGAAGACAAAAAGAGAAATGAGAGCCAGGGAAACTGATGACTAGGTAGTTTGTTCTTGTGAATTATAATGTAGTCTTTTTTTTTAAAAAAAAGAAATTGATGTTTGCATGCATGTGTGCATGTCTATACACCACATGAGTGCAGTGCTCACATGGGCCAGAAAAGGGCATCAGTTCCTTTGGAACTGGAGTTACAGGTGGTTGTGAGCTGTCATGTGGGTGTTCAGAATCCAACGTGGGTTCTCTGGAATGTTCTTAACTGCTCAGCCAGCTCTCTAGTGCCAAGGTAGTCTTTGTTTTAGTTTGCATGTAATATCTGACTCTGAAAATTGGACATTATTCACCCATGAACTCCACTTGTTGTCCTCACTAGGTTTTTCTAAGAACAACTAATTTCTTGCTTTACTTGATATCAGAAGTTTTGGGTTCATTTTACAATGACTGCACCTTTGAAAGCCATATACCAGATGACTAAATAGAACTAAGAAAATCCCATACAGACCAGTTTCCATGATCAGAATGACAAGTGTACGTGGTGTGTGTTTGTGCATGTGATGCCAATCTTTCCTTAGATGTGAGCCCTCGGGTATCTGTGAGCATCCTCATGCAGAGACCAGAATCTGCTATCAACATGGAATTTGTGCTCTTCCTGTGGACTTTAAAGGAATGATGATTAGCTAGCTAAAAACTGAAAAGTGACTGGACCTATTGCTATTCTCAGAACTACAATTCTGCCTGCTGGATGTGCACCCTGTAATGTGGACTTTAACCTGCTTCTGATTTCTTCTTGACTAGGAGCTCTGTTTCTGGAGAAAGTCTATTTTGTTACTTAAAAGGATTACCAAACATGTTTTGAAATGCCATTGACATACAGTCAATTCACCTTAGACAGAGGACTCTTCCAGGCACATTGGCCTGTGACTTCAAGGAATGGGGGAGGGTGGGCATACAAGCTGTAGCCAACAGGTGTCTATTTTATCCCATAGCTAGCCTGAATAGCTTTGTATCTCATAATATTTGGTTTGTGTCATCCTGAGACTTGAGCCTTATTTATTTCTTCCACATTGTCCCTAAGGAATAAACACTTATTCTGTCTTAATGACCATGCCACTACCCTATCTACACTGTTCTTTTCTTGTGATTTTCCTGCCAGGATTTTACATCCCCGAGCATCCAGCCAGATACATATAATCCTTGCACATCAGACTGAAGTGGAAGGAGTCATTGGCTTGCTGTGGTAATAAATTCTATGCTAAAAAGCAATGCAAAGTAAAATGAAACGGAGCAATGAGCAGCCTCTACCCAGCTCCCTGCCTGCAGCTCTGAGATGTCGGGAGAGTGTGGGCTATTTCACTCATCTGTGTTTTTTATGTACTGTGTTCTTCGGAAACTGTTGGTTGCTTTTGACACAGCTTCTCACCAAGAAGCTTTACAAAAACATTTCTTTATTTGATCTTCTTCCTCGGGCATCCTTTCTTTTGTGAACAAAAAGGTTTCTGTTTTCTCAGCATGTTCCCTTGGCGGGTCCTGCGCCACTGAATTCTTTCTGTGTACAGCTATTGCGTCGGGAAAACACGATGCCCTTTTCAGGGCAGTGGACAGCTTATTGTCCTGCTCTCTGTGTGCCTGGCACACAGCTGTGCTGTAGTAAAGTCCCATTCAATGCTTGGTTCATGAATATGTGAAGTCACCGCAGTTAATGTAAGAGAATAATCTTCAGGGAACACAGGGACTGTCCTGCACTCACAGTATGTGAGTATGTACTGACTTGGAGGGTGTGGTATAGCTTCTAAGAAACTTTATAGACTATCTCCTAAACAGGACCAATATAACTTGACAGTATGTGACTGGCTAATGCCATACATATGTGTTCTATTAGCTCATGAATTCTTTTTGAAATTTTTTTTTGTTTATGCACTCTTGTGTGTGTGTGTGTGTGTGTGTGTGTGTGTGTGTGTGACAGAGAGAGAGAGAGAAAGAGAAAGAGAAAGTATGCAGTACCCATATAGGCCAAAAGAGGGCATCATATTCCCTGAAATTGGAGTTACATTCTGTTGTGGGGAGAATCAAACTTGGGTCTTCTTGAAGCACAGTAATTGCTCTTAACTGTTGAGCCATCTCTATAGCTTCTACTTAAAAATTCTTATCTGTGTCTCCTGGGGAACTTTCCTGGCCTTCTTCATCATCTAGATGGATCTTGGCCACCCATCCTTAGGACATCTGGTATCAAGCATGTTGGGTGGAGTCTGCCCCATATCAAAGGCTGAGAAACCCTGTAGGCATCTGCTCCCTGCCCCCACCTCCTTGTCACAGTTTGCTTTTTGGTGACTTCTTGCTCCCTGTTCTCTTGCTGAAATCCAGTGGGTGCTGTGGCCTCATTTCAGCCTCCTGTGACTTTCAAAGCCAACACAGTCACTTGCCACTTCACTTACAACCGACAGACAGGCGAGGGCCTAGACCAGGTGTGGGTATTCGACAGTCCAGCGCTGACACTCTCCTTCCTTCTGAACTCACATAGTTCCTTCCAGAAATAACAGGTGCCCCAGGAACTTGGTTATTTCAACTCCTGCTTTCAATTAACCAGAGAGCAACTCTTTCGTGTGACTGATTGTTCCAGGGAAAATTAGACCCAGGAAGTGCAAGGGCTGATTGCTGTTTTAAAGCCTGCTAACATGGGCCATGGTGAAATGACAAGTTCCCTTTCAAATTATTTATACCTAATGAAATTTCGCTGACTTATTTTATTTCATTTAATTTCATCACCTTCAGCAATCTCTCTGATGTCGTTCAGTAGGTGCCATGCGCAACCACCAAATTCACCTTTGCAAACATACATATTCATTTGTGTTGGAAAGTATGTATCATTGATAAGCAATTCTGTTACTTATTTTAATTATTCTCTGGTAGAACGTTAATTTCTTTACACTCAATGCTTGCTTGAAATATTTGAAATTATCCCTTACAGGAACATCACACTTTTGTATTACCGCCTTAAAAAAATCCCAGTTTCTAAAACTGACATTTATTAAGTATCACAAGCATGATTTTATATCCCTGTCTGTATTATGCATGAGCTTCATGTCTGATTTATTTTTCTTTCAGATTAGAGGTGACAGATGACAGCTCTAAGGGGGTGCTGTTTAAATTACCTTTTCTTGCAGTTCTCTGAGTTTTTTTTAAGTTGAAGGTACAGTTGCTATTGAACATACACCTCCTTATATAGGTTCTAAATATTCTAAATGAGCACTGAACTGTTAATCATGTTCTGTAAAAATTTTAGTATCTATTACAATAACCATCCTTTAAAAATGAGTGTATAGTCATTTTTGAATATTTTTAGGAGGCAAATTATTGAGTTTTTTTCTCTAAACTTTTCTAAGGATACTCAGTCACATTCCAGGCAACTTATTGGTACCAGAAAAGTAAATTTATTCCATTAAAATAAACACTGATGAATGCATTCATCACTAATGGATTAGTGATATGGTTTGAATGTGGATGACCTTACAGGTCCACATGTTTGAAGACTTGGAAGGATTTGGAATATTTGGTACTTGTGGCTCAAAAAAGAATTGCCAAGACAAGACAAGTCTCTGCTCTCTAACCCGCCTCAGTGGGAAAAGTCATGCCTCATGTCCCTGCCTCTGTGACCACTGGTTGTTTGCAACTCCCGTGCTCACCATGATGGACTGAAGCTATAATGCTGAAATAAATCTTGTCTCCATTAAGTTACTTCTTTCAGATATTTTGTTAGAATGATGAGAAACTTAAGTAATTCAAACACTATGAGAGTAGCTGATATAGGACATTTTCAGATTGTGTTGGAATCTCTGTGTTGGATGGTTTCTGGAAAACTGTAACCTTGACGTAATTCTCATTTCAGAATGGAAATGAAATGTCATAGGATGTAGGGGATGGATGGAATAGGATAGGAAAGGCTGAGATGGCATTGGATGTGGGATGAGATGAGATGGATGGGATGACCTGGGATGTGGGATGAGATGGGTTGGATGGCATGGGAGGGGATATGATGGGATGGGGATGGAATAGAATGTCATAGAAGATGGAATAGGATGTGGTGAGATGAGACAGGATGGATTGGCTATGTGATGGGATAGAGACTGGGATGGGGGTTGACACTGGTTGGGATGAGATGGAAGATGGGATGAGATGAAATGGATGGGTCCAGTGGGATGGGATGGATTACACAGGATAGCATGAGGTAAGATGAAAGGGATGAGGTGGGATGGGATGAAAAAAAGGCATGGTATGGAGGAAGGGATGAGATGGGGTGGGTTGGGCGGGGATTAGGTATGGGATGGGAAGGGATGGAGGAAGGGATATGGTGAGATGGGATGGATTACACAGAATAGCACGGGATAAACTGAAAGGGCTGAGGTGGGATGGGATGAGGAATGGGATGGGATGGAGGAAGGGATGGGATGGGATGGGATTGGATGGGATGGGGTGGGCAAGGATTGGGGATGGAATGAAGTGGGATGGGTGAGGTTCTTTCTAGGTTTCTGTCCTCTAGAGACCACATTGCTGCATCCTGGGTGCACACACCAGGTGCTGAGGAACATTAGCACTTTGGATGTCTCGTTGACATTATGCATTGCTGGATTCTACATAAAAACATGAGGCATTGCTGGAAAAGAGAATTGACACCAAGAAAGCATGAAGACAGCATCCATCGAGAACTAAAAGCAGTCCTGGATTTTCTGTTCCCAATGCAATGCTGAGTGCCCTCACAGGCAAGCAGTTTACATAACAAGATGTCTATCAACTGCCATGTCGTTCAAGCCAAAGGAACATGGCCTCTCTTTGCTAATTTGTTGTGTAGTGTTGGCAGATCCCATCATTATGCAAACAAAAATTCCCACATCATACTGCTAATTCAAAGGGGAAAAAAAAACCCAGCTCGTTTGCCAATAGTATTGATCTGCAATCCATTCTTTTCTTCCTCGGGGATAAAACTAGAAGCCTGTCAGATTAAGGCAGTTGCTAGTAAGGCCTAAAAACACGAGTTCCATTCATTAAAATATGATAATGTTAAACTTACTTTAAAAAATTCAAATCTGGGTTAAGCCTTTGTGTTTCACTCTTTGCGAAGTGACTGTTGCAGTCTGAATATATTCAGCAACAAACAAGACCCTAGAGATCCAGGAGTGGATGAGGGCCTACAACCTGCGAGGGCTTCTTTGGTCCATTATGCTGAGCTGGGGAAACACCCGTGCACGACTCAACAGGTCTGATTGTGTAATAAAGAGCAAAGGCCTGGGAAATTATCACTCTTCGGTTCTGACTCCTTGGACCAATTTAGCTCTCTTCCAGACATTCTGTGGAAATAATCATAATTCCTAATTTCTCACTATCCGTACTTTATGGATATACATACAGGCACATGTTCCTATACATATGTATGCAGGTTTTGTAAGTCTATGAATATGTGTGTGCACACGAATACAAACGCACATAGTGTGTCTATTGTAAGTCAAACCACTAAGGCTATTCTGAGTACTTCCAGGGCTCACCTCCCACTTCTCGGCACAATGATAATTATTTCTCTACTCCTTCTCTTTCCCTCTTTTCTTGCCATGGCTACTATGTTTTCAATTTTTCTTTTTGTCTCTTGGCCCCATTTCATCTCATTCCAGCCACCAAGTTAATTCTTCTCCATGTAGTAGGCAGATTTTGGAGTTGCCTAATTACTGTCTAATTGAATAAGAGATTATGCAAACGTGGAGACTCACTAGGAAAAGAATACTGGAGGCCATTTGTGTGAACACCAAGGCGAAAGCGTCTGTCCTGGCTAGAGCACATTCAAGCACATCCCTCCCTAATTGCCTTCTCATTGAGCTGGACTCTTCTTTGGAGCAGAGTTCCAGGGCTTAGCAGAAATGGCTGCAGGGTCACTGATTGCTCATGAGTGTTTATTGACTTGGAGAGACCTAAGCATCACCATTGTCGGAGCAGATCCATTTTGTATTTTTTGCTACATTTTGTGTTGTAAGACAAAAAAAAAAAAGACTGATGAAATGTTCTTGTTTTTCAAGACTCTGAGGATTACAAGTGCCCCTCCCACCGAACTGTGAAATCTGCCATTTCCATAGATGAGAAGGCACAAGAGGCTACTCTCAATATATCAACTGCTTCCATGGATGGCTTTAGAGTCTGTGTAAACCTGTGTACTAAAACAATAGGTATAGTATGTATATGTGACCAACATCTCACTGAGTGACTTAATGGGGAGAAAGCCGTATGCAATGCTATCTCTCTCACTTAGGTTCCCCTGGACTATAGTGTGGCTTGGTAATTCACTATAAATCCCATCATTCAGCAGCTTCCCTGCCTCATGTGCAAAGGAAAATTACCCAAGTACCAGAGAGACAGAGATCTATACCAGTTCTCTTCTGTCACTATTTCTTCTGAAACTGAAGCCTTCCACGTTGAGGGTCAGCTTTTTAAGACATAGGATGTTCAAGAAAAGCTACGGCATAATCCAGAGAGGTGAAACATTCCATCCTGCATGGAAGCTTGTTAAGGTCAGGAAGTAAACAATTCAAATAGCATCAGGAAGTCCCTGAAATGGATATGATTTATTAGGCACCTACCTCCTTCAGATTTTTATTAACAGGAAGGACAGTGAGGGATGCTCTCAGACCAGCTGAGCTACTTGGAAGAGGCCTAGCAACCCGAGACACCTGAGAAGAAAATAGAGATGGGCTCATCCACCTAAGAGGCTCAGACCAATGGAGTTAGCTATACAACACTCTTCAAACTTTGAGTCACCTACATCTTGGCGGAGACTGCTCATTTGTTTCCCGGCTGCCCAGCCATGAATAATTACACAGAAACTGTATTAATGACAATACAGCTTGGTCTATTAGCTCAGGCTTCTTATTAACCAACTCTTACACCTTAAATTAACCCATTTCTACTAATCTGTGTAACACCATGAGGTTGTGGCCTTCTGATAAAGTTCCAGGGTGCCTGTCTCCTTCTACAGCTACATGGCATCTCCCTGACTCTACCTACTCTCTCTATATATCTCTGCTCAGATTTCCTGCCTGGCTATATTATGCCCTGACATAGACCCAAAGCAGATTCTTTATTAACCAACAGTAATAGAGAATATTCGTAACATACAGAGGTAAATCCCACAACACCTACAGGCTGTGCAGTGAGCTCCAGGTATCTAGATTTTGTGAGCTGTCACCTGTGCTGGGCTGGGCTTTGGTAATAAAGCTGCTTTTGAGTCATTTCTGCTCCTTTAGGTAACTAACCCCTCACCCATAGTCCTGTAGGCAACCCCAACAAAACTCATCAGTTTCCCTAGCTGAACTTTAGTGGTGCCATAATTTGAACTATCATCTGTTCCCTATCTATAAGTGAGTAGATGTTTGTTCATGTCTTGTTTCTCAGGAAGACTGTCACATGACAAGGGCAACATAGCCTTAGAAGGAGGGTGATATCTGACTTTCAACATCAGGATCTACAACTCTGCAGGCAACTGCCCAGCAGACAGGCCCCAGTTAAGACCTGCTTTTGTTTGTCCAAGGTAAAATCTCTCCAGCATCCTATAGCTTATATATTTCCTTCTAGTCATATGAATAATTTTTATTTCTGATGTACAGTACGCAGTAACAAAAACCTGACTTATTCCTCTTATCCCTGGGCCTGTTTCAAGTGTGAGAGTCCAGATAAGAGAGGGAGGTGACACTTCCTGCAAAGGTCCCCACCTTCATGTGCCTCTTGTCACTCATTTGTTAGCTATTCATTTTCTCTATCCTGGAAGGATGGAGTACCAAGGGAAAGGATAAAGTTTCCCACAGATAACTTATAATCAAGCCTACCCTCTGGAGAAGAAATAAGCTCCTTCCTTTTATGGAGTTAGATGGTATCCTCATGTATCCCATGGACTGCCTCTCAACTCTTCTTCCTTGGTGTGAGCCTGCTTCTCTACTCCCGGGCTTCTCAAGGCCATTCAACTTGAACTCTTTCCTGAAGCCATTGTATCCATATTGTAGGTAGAATCCCCTATTAGCCTGTCCTGGGCTGGCTCCATCTCATCAGCTCATATTGGACACTGAGAACAAACTGGTAACATCTCCACTGTCTAGTGAACAGCTCACTTCAATACAACCACGTCTCTCCTGGAGTCTGTGCCCAAGAGGGCAGCTTCAAACACAGTTAACACTTAACAGGGTTAAGTTCTTCCAAAAAGAGAGCAGAGGCGTGTTCTTGCTTCTCACAATGTCTGAGTCTGATTGGTTCTCCTAAAATACCCTTTGTTGGCCTTTATTAAAGGAACACTTCACTGTGCGTACCTACAAGGAATAGCCAATCTCAGGTCCCAGTTACCACTTTTCTATGAAAAGAGAATCCTTTTCCCACAGACTCCACATAGGCAAGAGAGAGGAGAGGCAGCCCCCATTTTCAAGATCTGGAATGTCCAGGAAGGATGGTCTGTGACTTCAGGATCAGGTGCTCTTTTCTGGTAGACTTCACAGTCACGTGGGTTCTGCCAGCAGGACTCTACTCTGCTAGTGTCAATAAATCAGCCATTGTCAGTATGTAAACAAATGCATGGGGCTCTTCTCCAGTAAAACCCTGTCACAGAAACAGTCTGTGGCCTGGATGCTTGGCCCAGAGGTCACCACGTGTCGGTCTTTTATCTGGCAGCTCTCCTCACAGTGACAGTGAGCGTGGATAATTTGACTCTTGGGGCCAACCCAACTAAGGTCGACACCATTTTAACTTCCTATTGCTTGCATATGTCCCAAGAAGAACATTCTAGATATTCACAAATCTGTGTGACTTACTCAGTTCCATCATACTCACATGTGGCCCATTCCTAGATAGATATTACTGGTTTGCATTTCCCCCCTGAGGCTGTGCATATGGAACGGCCTTGGGTGGTACACCTTAAGGTAATTTTCTTTGAATCTAAATTCTGGGACTCACTCCAAACCTTAATGTATTGTAATATTCCCTCTTTTTAAATTTTTCTCATCTTTTATTAGCTCTTTGCAGGTTTTTATGCCATGTATTTTGATCACATGCACATCTGCCACTCCCCCAGCTCCTCCCAGGTCCTACTCCCTTTATCAATCTAATTTTGTGTCGTCATTTCAGAGTGACCAACCCCTGGTGGGTCAGTCACACATCCAAGAATATATATGCGACACAAACTATATTTAATGGTTTGTTATTGAGTTTTAAAAATGAAATATAGGAGCCGGGTGGTGGTGATGCATGCCTTAAATCCCAGCACTCAGAAGGCAGAGATAGGTGGATCTCTATGAGTTCGAGGCCAGCCTGGTCTACAAAAGCTAGTTCCAGGACAGGCCCAAAGCTACAGAGAAACACTGTCTCAAAAAAAAAAAAAAGAAAAATAGGCCAATTTGTTCTATTATATAAGATAATCAAATTGCAAAATACTTTGATTGAATTTGCTTTGATAATTAGGCCTCATTTTGAGGCAGGTCATGTTTTTGTAAGGACACCAGATGAAATGTTTGTGGGTCATTCAATAAATTCCAGTCACAAGTATTCCTTACACCGTCTCTCTGCAAGCCATGCTGATGCGAAACTTGTGCTTATGCAGTCACCCCCCATCCTCAGACACCCACAGCACAGTTGCAGAGGCTGAGGTTGCTTTCATTTTAATTGGTAAGAGGTGTTTAAATTACTTAATACCATCTTATTGCGGTGTTAATTGCACAGTGCTAATTGTGTCATGGGCAATAGCTCATTAATTTTTTTTAAACCCACAATCTTATAAAACCATGCACATTTTTGTAAGCACCTAATTTTCAGACATGGAATAACACCATTCTTGAAAGTTGAATGTCAGATGTCGTAAGTCATAGATAAAGAGAAAAATCCAGCATTCTCTGACTCTGCAGCCAGATTTGTCATTAAGGATGAGGACATCCAGGACAGTCTCTGTGTAGGGTTAGGGTTGAGGGGAGGAGCCATGTTTGCGCAGATGGTGCAGTGAGAACTGGGCTCCCATGTAGGCTGAACAAAACCATTGATCCTCTCAGAAGGTGCCTAGCCAGGGGTCACTAAATAACTTCAAGAAACCATGCTCTTTAGTGGGTGTAGCATGTCCTGAATATTCTTGCCCCAGATCTGCTTATCTTGAGACGATATTACATTTTGGCTGCCACAAATGTGAAACAGTGATGCGATCCGTTAGCATGGCTAAAACATGTAAATGTTACAGTCATCTGGGAATGCGCCCACCCGGCATGATGAAACACATGTTTAATGCTAGAACTCAAGAAGTGGAGACAGGAGGATCAGAAGTTTAAGGTTATGCTTGGCCGCAAGAGTTTGAGGTCAGTCTAGGATACACTAGAACCCCCTCCCAACATTCATCATACTGGAATGTTGACTGACTTGATCTACTAATCTCCACCAGGAAATCACAACTGCTGTGGGTCACTCAGAGAGATCACCAGCTCCCTACCAGCCACGAAAGAGACAAGTCACTGAGGTCACCAGCTCCCCACTAGCCACAAAGGAGACAAGTCACTCACATAGGTCCCCAACTCCCCATTAACCATGAAGGAAACAGCAAAGGTTGAAGTTTGGAAACAGAGAAGGCTTCTTCTTGCTGACCTTGCAGCTTAGGACAAGAATGTCAAAATCCTAGGGTACCTTAGGTGACAGTGGCTCAGTCCTCATGGTCCTTGAGATTAGGAATGTCTAAAGACCACCTGCTCATCGACACAGAGCCTAGAGATCTAGGCAACCACAAAGCCCCTTGAATCCAGCCCTAAGCACACACTTCCAGGGATTCTTATAATCATCATCCTTTAGAAACCAGTGCACATTGCAAACCTGACTGAGAGGACCAGAGCTGCAATTAAGTCAGCATAGGAACGACAAAAGGTGCTACCTGTGAGTTACTTATTCTAATATGACTTTCATTGCTAACCAAAAGCAACATGAGGGAGAAAGGAGTAATCTGTCTTACATTGCCAGCCATAGCCCATCATTGAGGGAAGCAGGGCAAGAGTTCAACGGGAGCTTGAAGCAGACACCATGGAGGAATGCTGCTTCCTGGCTGGATCATAGGCTCATACCAAACTAACTCTACAGCTCAGCATTACCTGCCTGGAGTATGTCGAAGCCAATGGTGGGTTGAACCTTACTGTACCAATTAATAATCCAGACAACCCCCACCATGGACATTCCTACAGGCCAATGTAATTTAGGCAATTCCTTTCTAAGAGGACTCTAAGCTATGTCAAGTTGACAGTCACAGCTAACTAGGGCAGGAATGTTGTAACATTGTGATAAAAAATACCAGTCAGGAGCAATTAAAGGAAGAAAGGATTTCCTCCAGCTCACAGTCTCAGAACTGTCAGTCTGTCTCAGCAGGGAGGAGGTCACAGCATGGCAGAGCAGTGCACAGCACGGTGGTTATAAGGGAGAGAGAAAGAATGCCAGGGCAAGATACGGCGCCAAAGACACAGGCTACTAACCCACTTAGTTTAATCAAACCCCACCTCTTCCTTTTCCACCTCCTGGAAAGGACCTTTTAACTGGGATTGCTCCATTCATTCAATCAGAGTTCAGTATCCAGTTAGCTGCCAACACCCACCAACTTGTAACCATGCCCCAGCATGTAAGGCTTTGGGACATTTCATACTCAAGCCGGAAGAGGGTATTTGAGGATGTGGCTGCTGACATCAAGTTTGCTGTTTATATTTAATAAGGACTCCTTCCCAAGGTCTGAATAGTCCAACGAACTGTCCTATACCATCCAAATATAAAAAAGGAAAAATATTTTAAAAACTTAGTGTTATTTATCATTAGATGTTGCCACTCAAAGTATTTTCTGTCTCACAGTAACTGAATTTTTTTTTATCTACTTTTTGCTTTCTAAAAGTCAACACTGCCTTCTCTTTCAAATGTTTTCCATGAGAAACTTCTGATAGCCTCTCAGGGATAAATGGACAGTTTCCTGAGTCAGTAGGACAGGTAAACAAAGAAGTACAGTGCCCCCTGGTGGAGAGCACCGACGCCCCCATCCCTTTGACTATACTTGGAGAAAATGGCTTGAGATCATTTCTTTAGCTACAAGGAAGAGCCAGAAGACCCCAGAGCCTGAGTCCAAACAACATCCCCCACATGCACACATTCCCCCCCACCCCCAGAGCCCCACACCCACCACCCATCCACATACAGCCTTGCCACAATTATAAGTAGAACTAATACCTGGAGTTTCCACTGTCTTTTCTCCTAGATAAAAACTAATGTTACCAAAACATTATTGCCTGACACCTTTGCCTTCACAAGTCTAGAGTTTAAAATTAATATTACTCTGCTGGATTAAGCAATATAAATACAAATTGCGAATTTCCATACGCCCAATACACATCGTAGTTTTCCTCTGAATGCCATTCATTTTCATTTAATATCTTAACTCTCTGATCTTATTAAAATCTCCCTGGCTATGGTCTTGCCACTGGAGAGGGGTGAATGAAGTCAGGATTATCAAAAAAATTAGAGGGAAATTCATTTTTATGTGTTTGGCAAGCCTTGCTATTTCAGGGTATTAAATACCTTGTCACACTTGAAATCAATACTAATGATAAAGGATGGATTACTTTGCGAAAGCAGAACAAAAGGAGCCAGTAGGCCTGCTTCCAGAGTTAGAACGAATGTGCGAACGATTCAACATTGACCAATTACAGATGAGGTCTGTTAAATGTGTCAGCCCTGCTGGAGGCAGATGATTCATTCTACTGAGTAATGAAAAATATAATGAAATAGATTACGTTGCTTTATGATGAAATAACAGTACCATTAAGACTGGCGACTCGAAGTCTATTGCATGTTGCCCTCCTTCATACTCGCTTCCTTTGGTGTGCAGGCAGCATTTGTAAGGACCTGTGGCTTCCCCCAAACCCAAAGCAAGGAGCCAGGAAGAAAGAGAAAGCATATTTAGTTAAATGGACACCTCCAAATAGAGAGAAAGAGCTGGGGAAGTCTGGAGAGGGCATCGAGTGTGTTCTAGTGTGTTTTCTGTTGCTGTAATAAGACACTGATGAAAAAGCTGTTTCATCTTATGAGTTACAGTCCATAATCAATGAAAGCAGGACAGAAACTCAAGGAGGAGACTGAAGCAGAGATCATAGAATACTCGTCACTAGATGCTTGCCAGGCTCACCTTCAGACCAGGCCCGCCAGCCTAGGAATGGCACTGCCTATTCTGGTCTGGGCCGCCCTATACCAATTAGCAATCAAGAAAATGCACAGTCATGCCCTCAAGCCAAAACTAACAGAGATTCCTTCACCCTAGGTGTGTCAAATTGACAACTAATGTTAGCCAGCACACAGTATTTTCACCTGCATTTAAAACTTTCTTTCTGACATGAATAATTGGGGTTAGGTTGGGTCTTCTGAGAATGAAAGCCAAGAGGGGATCAGACACCCAAAATCTGTACTAGAATGAAACACTTCTGTGGAGCCTGGGAGCACAGGTGCAGTGTTCAAATCAATAAACAATTCCAATAGTCTATGATGTAAAGTAGATGTGAATGATTGACAGATGTGTCTCAGACAGCCTCGAAGCATAGAGCACTACGAAAGGTCAGAGAGGAGGGATTAAGTGAAAGCTTCCATCAAATAAGGCATGTTCTCCCAGGACAGCTTGCTTTAACACCTCTACAGGGCCCCAAGGTAGCTACAAATAGCTCCTGGGATACATGGTCTCAACATAAGCCCAAGAGGGACTTCTGAAGGTGCATCTCATGTTACACACACACACATACACACACACACACACACACACTCCTCCTCACACTCCCTGGGCATTCCTTCATGAGAGGAAACTTAAAAGAAGGATTTAGGCTGAGGGGCTGTTGTACTTGTGGGCAAGGTCAATCTCAGAACTGAAAGCAGAGTCATCGTCTCCTGTAACCCCTAATGAATCTGGGTGTTCAACTAGCAGCCTGACCATGACCTTCAGGTAGGGTTTGCCCATTCATGGTGACACTGGGACAACAGGAGCCACCTGGATGCTCATGCACTCCTTGCTTTTGGTATAACTGAGCAGTGGCGACCTCACATTTATCCAAAGAGTCCTCTTCATTCCTGCCGGTCCCTGATGAACTCAGTGGGGGACACGGAAGGAGACACCAGAGCATCTTTTAGAGCAGTGGTTCTCAACCTTCCTCATGCTGAGACCATTGAACACAGTTCCTCATGTTGTGGTGACCCCCAACCATAAAATTATTATTGTTGATACTTCATAACTGTAATTTTGCTATTGTTATGAATCTGATATGTAGCTATCTGATATATGACCACTGTCAAAGGATTGTTCACACCCCACAAAGGGATTGTGACCTACAGGTTGAGGCCTTTGCTTCGGATCTTAGGTAAGAACCATTTATCACCCACTACCCCATCATGAGACTGTTTGTGCTACTTCAACTTGGTGGATAATTTCTGAGACTTCTTGTTGACTGTTCTCACAAGAAAAAGTCTTACCAAGTGGGTCATGAACTCCGTATAGAAAATGATCTCAGGTCCCATTATATCAGCTCCACTTTTAGGGGATTGGGAAAGGACCCCTGGGTGATTCCAGAGATATAGTAATCTGACCCTGAGTCAAAACTCATCTAAAGATTCACTCCTTACCAACCCCATAGGCAGCCATTTCTTCCATGTTCCCAGTGCAGCTAAGAAACCCATTCACACAAGATCACCTATTATATGATTTCCTTGGAGGAGACATCCAGAATAAATAAAAGTGTGTGTGTGTGTGTGTGTGTGTGTGTGTGTGTGTGTGTGTGTGTGTGTGTGTGTGTTAAAAGAGAGAGAAAGAGTTAGGGAGAAAGAGATAGGGAGGGGATAAATAAATGTTTAAAAAGAGTCAACAAGCAGAGTGACAGATTTCAGGTTAGAGCTGTTGAAGCTGGCAGCCACAGTTCCTCGGAGTCTGAAGGGTAGGAAGTGAAGTATTAGAAGCAGAATATGAAGGAAGCAGAGACCATCTCTCCCTTGCAGGTGTGTCTATTATTTGAATCCAACTGAGAGAAAAGATTCTGGAGTTGTGGAGATGCAAAGCTCGGAGCCAAGAAATCCCTAGGAACTCCTGCATGGGAAACACCATGTCTGGGACCACAGGCTTGGCATGAGTACAAAGATGGACAGGTATCCACACTGGGAAGTAATTGTACCCTCAGAGACACACCTCCACCAACAGGCAAGTGTCTGCTTTCAGGGTGTTGAGGTCCTATGGAAATTAGAACTGAGTGCCTCGGAGATGGAGGGGTGCTATGTGGCCTAGCTGTAAACACACTGCCTTTGTGGGTGGATGTCTTGCCATAGACAATAGAGGTTTTTCTCACTGTTGACGTAAGGTAGACATTCAATCTTTTTCCCCCGTGGTAAATTTGTCTTATGTGTTAGATGGGAAACTGGAAATCACCAGTGTTTCAATCAGAGGAGATTTAGTTCAAGATACTTGCTCTAGAGCCAATGGAGAACTTGAAAAACAATTCACAGAGTAATTAATTAAAAGTTCATACAGAAGTAGTTGGAACTGAAATCCCCGTGATGAGATTATGACAATGGAGAGGCTGTGACTTCGAGTTAAGTCTCGAGGCAGCCTGGTGGCAGCAAGATCCACAAGGAAGACTCACCTGCCTGAAGGAAGACTGTGTTTGTCAGAGAATAGGAGGAAGAAAACTCTGGTTCCTGCCCCCATCTCATTCTCTGAACTCCAGTCAGAGTCTAACCTTAGGTACATCTACCACGTAACAAGTAGATAATGATAGTCCCTGCATCTTGGGACAGAGTGAAGGAAAGGCAGGGAGTACCCTTTAAGAGGAGGTAGGTTATCAACACATTTACTAAGTAGACCTGAGCCTGAGGAAGCTTGTGGGGGAAGAAAATTAGGATAGCAGGCTGCTGTGCACCCTCCTTCAGGAGCAGGATCTTATGACCTCATCAAAACCAGGGACTTCTGCAAGGTAGAATCTTTTGACCTGAGACTTTCGGAGTCCTCCTGCATTCGAGAGATGTTGATAATGTCAAGAGTTGCTGCCCCAGGAGGGGAAAGGCGCTTTCCTCTTTTGTTTTTAATTTACACATAATTAAAATTCATGTGAATGACAGTTTTCAAATTAGACATTACATCGTTAATCTGTTTAATATCACAAATGGTCTGGGGCACTACTGTGTGGGAATTACAAAAACTTGAAAAGTAAATAAAACATGGCTTTTAAGGCATTCCCCGTGCAGAATTGGGGAGGGAGGATTTATTAGTGTTTACTCTAGGGAACCTGGCTGAGGCCAAAATAAACTCCGACAGTAAACGTCACTGAAATTATCCAATATGTATTCTTGTCTGTAGACAGTGATGTGAATCTCTTAGGGGGAAAAACGCATGTGCAAAGAATTTTCTATGCTATATATTAATATACATGCTATATATTATATACATGGGTGCTCTGGCCTGGGTTGCAGAAGTGGATATAGAATTACCTGAGAGAGGAAAGGGGACAAAGAGTGATTGCCCTTTTCTGCCACTGCTCTGGGCAAGTCAGCTCTGGTCTCCGATTTGCACACCTAACTCAGTACTAATCAGAAAAACAGCCCTAAGAGACCAGCAGCCGGCTCTGAGCTCCACCATGAGTGTCAGCCTCAATGCTCTATCTGAGGTTGTTTTCCTGACTCTACCTTTGGCCTAAAACACATGGTTCCACCTGTCTCTGCTTCCTGGGTGTTAGGATTATAGGCTTGAGTCACCATGCCAGGCTGCAAACTAGCAGTTTCCTACTCCATAATTCTCTTTGGAAAATGAAAAGTATCTTCCACTCCACAGTCCTGACAAGACAGGTACCATGGAAGGCTGGCATCAGCAGTAACTAGCTAGCTGTTGAAGTCTGGTTCCAATCACTGGAAAGTACGGGTTCCTGACAGAATTGCAGCAAGAGCAGATGCTAATCCACGACTGATTTGTGTGTGGCATAGAGGCTCATAGTCAGAAAGAACAGGTGTCTCTGAGGTAGTGTAAGCCCCTCAGACCACATGGGTGGTCAGTCCCCTCCCCTAAGGACCCCTAACTGCCAGGTTCTACCCACTGTATATTCTCACTGCCCTAATGACTGGACCCCCCCATTCTCCACAGTAAAAAACCCACACACTGGAATGAGATCCCAACAATCTCTGTCCTGGAAAGCTCCATCCTCAAAAATTCCACCCCCTTCCCAAGAAACTCTGTTATCAGCTCTCCATCCTGTTTGGTTTGCTTTTGTTTCTTGCTCAAGCAGAGGCAACCACTCTCCTGGTTTTTTCCCTCCCCAATAAATCTCTTATGTGAGGTTTGTTGTGCAATGTTACGTTGCGGTATTTCCTGGCTTCCAGCTGCCAGGATGCTTTTCCTGCAATGCTTACAGGTAGAACACGTAGGAAATAGAGGTGGAAAAAAGGCCGATTTCCTGTGTGATTGCTGCTGACCCTGTCAAAACAAGTCACACAGGAATGGGACTCTAAATTCCATGGGGGTATACCCCACACTGAAAAGGAGGGTCTACAAAAAACACTTAACAGAAATGTAGACACTACTGTAGATTGGCCAGAAAATGGGACACGGAGATGGCTAGCACAGTCCGCTAACTCTGAGACTGGTCTCTGCTCTTCAATACCACTAAATATGGTGTCCTTCTGAAACACTTAGCACCCAGAAACCTGAGTCCTGGACCTCTGGTATTGCTTCCCAGAAACTAGAGGCTATCTAATCTATCTATCTCTGTGTCTGTCTATATGTCTGTCTATCTGTCTACCACTATCTATCAATTATCTGTCAATCATAAATCATCTGACATATATATATATCAACTTGTTATTTATTTATATATCTACTCTGTACCACCTATGCCCATCTACCTGTTTATCATCTATCTATCTATCTATCTATCTATCTATCTATCTATCTATCTATCTACCACCCATCCATCTATCATCTACATATTATCTATCTATCTATCTATCTATCTATCTATCTATCTATCTATCCATCTATCTATCTATCTATCTATCTATCTATCTATCTATCTATCTATCTATCTATCTATCTATCTATTATCTTCAGTGGTTTGAATAAGAATGAGCCCCCATACATTTAATTGCTAGATTTTCATTTAGGGGAACATTTGGGAAGGATTAGGAGGTGTGGGCTTGTTGAAGGAGTCACTGAGGATGGACTTTGAGGCATAAAAAGCCCACATCAGGTCTAGTTTCTCTCTGCTTCTTGACTGCAGGTCAGGATATAAGCTCTTAGCTACAGATCCAACACCATGCCTGTGTGCTGACATGCTACCCATCAAGATAGACATGAATGATAATTCTCTGAAGCTATAATCTCCAAATAGACTAAACTGTTTCTTCTTTAAATTGTCTTTGTCATGGTGTATCATCACAGCAATAGAAAAGTAAGGTATCTATCTATCTATCTATCTATCTATCTATCTATCTATCTATCTAT
>JABTXL010002731.1:2631655-2661842 GCA_025134845.1 Neodon shergylaensis | reverse complement strand
CAATCTCTCAGTAGTGAGCATGTGTCTAGATATTAGACCCTGGATCCAGCACAGCACAAATGTAATATATGCACACACAGGAACACACATGCACACACACACCTCACATTAAAAATAAATCAAACAATGCAAAGGATACACAGACTGAGCCGATGAAAAACAAATGCAAAGTATTCTTTGTGTGGGGGGACAAGAATGGGTACACCCACGCATGGAGATGTATGCATCCCCATATACAGAGGTCAGAGAAGGACACCATTGCCCCACTCTCTCACTTGCTGCCATATTCCCTTGAGACTGTGTCACTCAACCCGTAGCCCATGACTTCAGCGATCCCCCTTTTTTCCCTTCCTGCCTCCAGCACTGGGGTTATAGGCCTGTGTGTAGTCATGCCCAAACTTCTACATGGTTAGTCAGGATTCATTGAACCCAGGTCCTCTTTCTTTTACAGAAAATGCTCTTACCCACGGAGCCAAAGCCCCACCCCATAAATGCAATGTAATTATTGCCTTCATCATGAGTCTTGATTAAATTGTGCACTTATGTACCCATCCCTTCAGAGTGATCCAGGGTACATCCATGTCCATATTACCCTGTAAAACACATATGGAAGCAGACCCAATCCTTAACTCCAGCTGTCACGTTTGGTTGCTCAATTGTAAAATCTCAAATTTATCTATTTATATTTATTTATTCATTGGTTCATTTTGTGGCAGGTCATGTACACTGTGGGTATGGAGGTCAGAGAACAATTTGCTTGAGTTGGTTATCTCCTACCATGTGGCTTCTGGGGATGCAACTAGAGTCTTCAGTCCTGGTGGAAGACTGCTTTCACTTGTTGAACCTCTCGGGTATAAATCTTAAAGCTATTCCACCCATATAGACTCAGAGCTACCTCTGTGTCTGTTTCTTAATCCTACTCAACCCATTTCCTCCCTGGGTTAGGGAAAGTCACTTCCTCTTCAACATGGCAGATCACTTTTCCTTTCTGTTAATGGCATGGCAGTGTTCTGGGGTCTTTGGTGAGAAGGCACTGGACCTTTACAGTAGCTTGACCTGTAGAGAGAAGACAAAGACCAGCCCCTAAAATTTCAACAGAGTCAGTGGAGGAGGTTTTCAATCTTATAGTCTGTAACATACATGTGTTTAGAGCATGCTTCTATTTTTGGGAGTTAGGGTGAGGTGGGAGAGTTGATTTTCTTTCTGGGGTCTCACTATCTCTAGGACTGATGCTATGATTCCAAAAGGCAGCTGCAAATGGCTAATGTGCTGTATTTAGAGAATTTTCTCAGCAGTAAATCTACTAATCATGCAATTTAGCTTCTGGCGCATATTTTCCAGCTGGTAATGAATCCAGTAACTATCTACAAGCTTCATGTTGAAGCTCTGTATTACAGAAAGCCAGAAACTTTTTAATACCAGTGTCCTGGTTTGCTTACTACGGCTATGGTAAACACCATGACCCAAAGCGAAACGGTTTCTTTGATTTACAGACCATCATTGAGGTGACCCAAGGTAGGAACTCAATGTAGAAAGGAACTTGAAACAGTGGCCATGGGAGAATGCTGCTTATTGGATTGTTCCCAGACTCAGCATTCAGCTGCCTTTCTCAAATAGCCAAAGCCTATTAATCTAGGAGTGGTACCACTCATAGTGGGCTGATTTTCTGCCTCTACATCAACTAGCAATCAAAGTATTGCCCCACAGACACAACTACAGACCAATCTGATGGAGGCACGTCCTCACTTAAGGTTCCCCCTTCCCTGGTGACTACAGGTTATGTCAAGTTGACAACTAAGATTAGCCATCATCCCTAGTTTCCAAATATTCTCCTAACTTCCCATTCTCATCCAAGAGGGTTATCAAAAGTTGGCTTCTGAATATCAGGTTCTTTGCATCTGGGCCTGCCCTAGGCTGATGGCTAAGTACTTACACACCACACTGCATTCAACGTTCAGTTCAGGTGTCCCAGCCTGATAATCCTATGTGAGTATGAGCTCTATGTCTTCTCCTTTACTGCATAATTTACCCTAGTATCTGCAGAAACCAGAGAGGGCATTGAATCCCCTAGAAACAAAATTACAGACATTTGCAAGTGACCATGTGTATGCTGGGAATCAAACCCAATTTCTCTATGAGGCCAGTCTCTTAACCATTGAGCCATCTCTCCAGCCCATGAGGGAGGTGTTTTTCCTCACTCTTTTGTTGGAAGGGGAGAGTCCTACACCAGAGTTTCAGGGCTGGATGGCCAGTTAGCCCCAATACTGCCAGAAATGGATTCTGTAGCAGTATATTCCTTATATGAGTCACACCTTTGGGGTACATGAATCCACAAACCACATACAAGGTCAAACAGAGGTTTTCCACTCTAGAGGCAAGTGAATACCTAGTGAACATGGAAGGAGGTTTTCGGTAACAAGATGGCAGGATGCCTGTCAGACCTCATGGAGGATGACTGACATCTGTCAAGACTTTGCCACCTACGGAGGGATTGAAGTCAGTCTCCCAGAGTGGACCAGAATCTGTGCCTGGTCTCCTGCTAAAGAGTGTCTGTAATCTAACCATCTTATCTATGCTATCAGAACTTGCAGTTGACCGTCAAATCCCCACTCACAGATGTCAATGCAGCCCACAATCCTAGTTCTTTATTTTGATTGGTAGCAAGGATGGGGACTAAATAGGGACTGGTTTTATTTAGGGGGAGGAGGCATTGCAGACCTCTGTGGGAGATGGCTCACATCATATTTGACGTATGGTTCCTACCTGATTTCCTAAAGGACTTCTGATTCATACTGTTTTACTTTGAACTCTGGGGTGGCACTGAGATTCATCTGCAGACACTGCACAGCTTTTGTGCTGGTTAGTTTTTGTTAATTTGATATAAACTAGAGTCACCTGGTGACAGGGAACCTTAATAGAGAAAATGCCTCTATCGGATTGGCCTGTGGGCAAGTCTATGGGGCATTTTATTGAAAGTAAATTAACGGAGGATGGTGTAATATGGGTGGTTTGACCCTAGGCAAATTTTCCTGGATGCTGCAAGAAAGCAGGCTGAGGAATTCTGGAAAAGCCAGTAAGCATTGATACTCCATGGCTTCTGCTCAGTTCCTGCCTTGAATTCCTGCTCTGACTTCCCTTCATGACATGCTTTATTATAGTTAAAGCTTATAATGGCTATAAGCTGTACACTGAAATAAACACTTTTCCCTCCAAGTAGATTTTGTCAGTATTTTATCCAAACAACAGAAAATAAACTAGAGAGTGAAGAAGGAAGCCCGGGAGTTGGCCCACCTCTCTTTTCCTCAGGCTGCCGGGAAGATGGCGGACATTCAGACCGAACGTGCGTACCAAAAGCAGCCCACGATCTTCCAAAACAAGAAGCGTGTTCTGCTTGGAGAAACCGGCAAGGAAAAACTCCCTCGGTACTACAAGAACATCGGTCTAGGCTTCAAGACGCCCAAGGAGGCCATGGAGGGCACCTACATCGACAAGAAATGCCCGTTCACTGGCAACGTCTCCATCCGAGGTCGGATCCTGTCCGGTGTCGTGACCAAGATGAAGATGCAGAGGACCATTGTCATCCGCCGGGACTATCTTCATTACATCCGAAAGTACAATCGCTTTGAGAAACGCCACAAGAACATGTCCGTGCACCTGTCCCCCTGTTTCAGGGATGTACAGATCGGCGACATCGTCACTGTGGGAGAGTGCAGGCCCCTGAGCAAGACCGTGCGTTTCAACGTGCTCAAGGTCACCAAGGCCGCTGGCACCAAGAAGCAGTTCCAGAAGTTCTGACCTGGAACAAATAAAGTTATTTTCTGGCTACAAAAAAAAAAAAAAAGAAAGAAAGAAAATAAACTAGAATGTGAGTATTCTGAGCAAGTCGTGAGTTTTGTTTCAATACAGTGGGAGTATTTCTTTCTGGCAGTATTAAGAAAAGGGTTGATCACACAGAGTAGCCAGAAGCATTTGATAAGAATGAAACCTTTAGCCTTCTTCTGCCCCTCTGCCCTCTGTGAACACACAACATCTCCCAGCTGAGCCTGTCTGGGCGCTGGGACCGAAACCTCAGGGCACCCAGGTGGGCGGGAGTTCCTTTGTTTCAATAGCCTGCCTGCACCAAAGAAGGTAGGCGCTCTGTTTTCGAGCTACCCAACCAGCACGGAGACCTGATCTCGGCACTAGGAGAGCCAGCGAGGGGTGAGTTGCTGATCCCGTGGCTTCAGCCCGGGACTGGGAACTCGGAAGTTCCTCATCCCCCTATCCTTCCTGGGCTCTCTGCAGGGCCTCTACTCCCTGTATACTGCCTCTTTCTTCCTATCCCACCCAGCTTGCATCCAGAACCCTCCCTTCTTCGACCCCTCTGCCCTCTGTGAACACACAACATCTCCCAGCTGAGCCTGTCTGGGCGCTGGGACCGAAACCTCAGGGCACCCAGGTGGGCGGGAGTTCCTTTGTTTCAATAGCCTGCCTGGACCAAAGAAGGTAGGCGCTCTGTTTTCGAGCTACCCAACCAGCACAGAGACCTGATCTCAGCGACAGGACAGCCAACACTGGGCACGGAGACCTGATCTTGGCGCCAGGAGAGCCAGCATTAGGGAGAGCCATCATTGGGCATGGAGATCTGATCTCGGCACCAGGAGAGCTATCACTAGGGAGAGCCATCACTGGGAAGATACATCAGTAGGCAAGAAGACCTGATCCTGTAAAAGAAGATCCATAGGGGAGCATTCGGAGGAAGAGATGGGCAGGCGCCAATGCAAGAATTCACCCAACAATCTGAAAAGCAACATGAATCCACCAGAAACCAGCGACCTCACAACAGGAGGACATGAACACCTTAACCAAGAAGAAGTAGAAAAAATCGACTTTATGAAAGTGATTGATGCCCTTAAACAGCATGTAAAGAACACCCTTATAGAAATGGATGAGAAATATAACAGAAAGTTTGAAGAATTGAATAAATCAGTGAATGACACCCTAGAAAACCAAGGAAAAACAATCAAACAGATAATGGAAACAGTTTAAGACTTGAAAACTGAATTGGAGGCAAAGAAGAAAACACAAACAGAGGTTCGGCTGGGCATGGAAAATTTAAGTAAACAAACAGAGACTACAGAAACAAGCATAACCAACAGAATACAAGAGATAGAAGAAAGAATCTCAGATTCTGAAGATACCATAGAGAAAATAAACACACTGATCAAAGAAAACAGCAAGTCCAACAAACTTTCATCACAAAACATTCAGGAAATCTGGGACACAATAAAAAGACCAAACCTAAGAATAATAGGTGTAGAAGAAGGGGAAGAAGTGCAGCTCAATGGTCCAGAAAATATATTTAATAAAATTATAGAAGAAAACTTTCCCAACCTAAAGAAAGATATACCTATGAAGGTTCAAGAAGCATACAGAACACCAAATAGGCTGGATCAAAAAAAAAAATCCCCTCGCCATATAATAATCAAAACACTAAGCATACAGAATAAAGAAAGAATATTAAGAGCTGCAAAGGAAAAAGGCCAAGTTACTTATAAAGGTAAACCTATCAGACTTACACCTGACTTCTCCATGGAAACCATGAAAGCCAGAAGGTCCTGGATAGATGTATTGCAGAAACTAAGAAATTACGGATGCAAGCCCAGACTACTATACCCAGCCAAGCTTTCATTCACTATAAATGGAGAAAATAAAACTTTCCAGGATAAAAACAAATTTAAACAATACGTAGCCACAAATCCAGCCTTACAGAAAGTAATAGAAGGAAAATCACTAACCAAGGAGTCCAGCAATGACCACAATAACTCAGACATCTAGAGACCTTTCACCAACACAACTCAAGGTAGGGAAACACACAAACTCTACGACTAAAAAAATGACTGGAGTTAACAACCACTGGTCATTAATATCACTTAATATCAATGGACTCAACTCACCTATAAAAAGGCACAGGCTAAAAGATTGGATAAGAAAACAGGATCCAACATTCTGCTGTTTACAAGAAACACACCTCAACCACAAAGACAGGCACCTACTCAGAGTAAAGGGCTGGGAAAAGGCTTATCAAGCAAATGGACCTAAGAAACAAGCAGGTGTGGCCATACTAATCTCTAACAAAGGTGACTTCAAACTTAAATCAATCAAAAGAGATGGAGAGGGGCATTTTATACTCATAACAGGGACAGTTCATCAGGATGAAGTCTCAATTCTGAATATCTATGCCCCTAATATAAAAGCACCCACATACATAAAAGAGACATTGCTAAAACTCAAGGCAGCCATCAAACCACACACACTAATAGTAGGAGACTTCAACACTCCTCTCTCACCAATGGACAGGTCAATCAGACAGTAACCTAACAGAGAAACAAGAGAATTAATGGAGGTAATGAAGCAAATGGACTTAACAGACATCTATAGAACATTCCACCCAAATAGGAAAGAATATACCTTCTTCTCTGCAGCTCATGGAACCTTCTCGAAAATTGACCACATAGTTGGTAACAAAGCAAACATCCACAATTACAAAAAAATATTAGTAACCACCTGTGTCTTATCAGATCACCATGGACTAAAGTTAGAATTCAACAACAAGGCTACTTCCAGAAAGCCTACAAATGCATGGAAACTGAACAGTCAACTACTGAACCACACCTGGATTAAGGAAGAAATAAAGAAAGAAATTAAAGTCTTCCTGGAATTCAATGAAAATAAAGAAACAACATATTCAAACTTATGGGACACAATGAAAGCAGTCCTAAGAGGAAAGTTCATAGCACTAAGTGCCCACTTAAAGAAAACAGAGAAAGCACACATTGGAGACTTAACAGCCCACCTGAAAGCTCTAGAAAAAAAAAGAAGCAGACTCACCTAGGAGGAGTAGAAGACTGGAAATAATCAAACTGGGGGCTGAAATCAACAAAATAGAAACGCAGAAAACAATCCAAAGAATCAATGAAACAAAAAGCTGGTTCCTGGAGAAAATCAACAAGATTGATAAACCTCTATCCAAACTAATTAAACGGCAGAGAGAGAATATGCAAATTAATAAGATCAGAAATGAAAAGGGGGACATAACCACAGACACAGAGGAAATTCAGAGAATCATTAGATCTTACTACAAACGCCTGTATGCCACAAAACTGGAAAATGTAAAAGAAATGGACACTTTTTTAGATAAATACCATTTACCAAAGTTAAACCAGGACCAGCTGAACAATCTAAATAGACCTGTTAGTCGTGAAGAATTAAAATTTGTTATCAAAAACCTCCCTACCAAAAAGAGCCCAGGTCCAGATGACTTCAATGCGGAATTCTACCAGAACTTCCAAGAAGACCTAATACCTATACTCCTTAATGTATTTCACAATATAGAAACAGAAGAGTCATTACCAAACTCCTTTTATGAAGCTACAGTTACTCTGATACCAAAACCACACAAAGACTCTACCAGGAAAGAGAATTACAGGCCAATCTCACTCATGAACATTGACGCAAAAATCCTCAACAAAATACTGGCAAACCGAATCCAAGAACACATTAGAAAAATTATCCATTATGATCAAGTAGGCTTTATCCCAGAGATGCAGGGCTGGTTCAACATACGAAAATCTATCAATGTAATTCATCATATAAATAAACTGAAAGAAAAAAACCATATGATCATTTCATTAGATGCTGAAAAAGCATTTGACAAAATTCAACATCCCTTTATGATAAAAGTCTTGGAGAGATTAGGGATACAAGGGTCATACCTAAATATAATAAAAGCTATATACAGCAAGCCGACAGCTAACATCAAATTAAACGGAGAGAAACTCAAAGCCATCCCACTAAACTCAGGAACACGACAAGGATGTCCACTCTCTCCGTACCTCTTCAATATAGTGCTTGAAGTTCTAGCAATAGCAATAAGACAACATAAGGGGATCAAGGGGATTCGAATTGGAAAAGAAGAAGTTAAACTTTCGTTATTTGCAGATGATATGATAGTGTACATAAGCGACCCCCAAAACTCCACCAAAGAACTCCTACAACTGATAAACACCTTTAGTAATGTGGCAGGATACAAGATCAACTCCAAAAAATCAGTCGCCCTCTTATACACAAAGGATATGGAAGCAGAGAGGGAAATCAGAGAAACTTCACCTTTCACGATAGCCACAAACAGCATAAAATATCTTGGGGTAACTCTAACCAAGGAAGTAAAAGACCTATTTGACAAGAACTTTAAGGCATTGAAGAAAGAAATCGAAGAGAATACCAGAAAATGGAAGGACGTCCCTTGCTCTTGGATTGGGAGGATCAACATAGTAAAAATGGCAATTCTACCAAAGGCAATTTATAGATTCAATGCAATCCCCATCAAGATCCCAGCAAAATTCTTCACAGATCTTGAAAGGACAATAATCAACTTTATATGGAAAAACAAAAAAACCAGGATAGCCAAAACAATCCTATACAATAAAGGATCTTCTGGTGGCATTACCATCCCCGACTTCAAACTCTATTACAGAGCTACAGTAATGAAAACAGTGTGGTACTGGCATAAAAACAGAGAAGTCAATCAATGGAATCGAATAGAAGACCCAAATTTTAACCCACAAACCTATGATCACCTCATTTTCGATAAAGGAGCTAAAAGTATACAATGGAGGAAAGAAAGCATCTTCAACAAATGGTGCTGGCACAACTGGATATCAACCTGTAGAAGAATGAAAATAGACCCATATCTATCACCTTGCACAAAACTCAAGTCCAAATGGATCAAGGACCTCAATATTAGTCCGAGCACACTGAACCTGATAGAAGAGAAAGTGGGAAGCACCCTACAACAAATGGGCACAGGAGATCGCTTTCTAAGCATAACCCCAGCAGCACAGACATTAAGGGGAACATTGAATAAATGGGACCTACTAAAACTGAGAAGCTTCTGTAAAGCAAAGGACACTGTCACTAAGACAAAAAGGCAACCCACTGACTGGGAGAAGATCTTCACCAACCCCACAACCGACAAAGGTCTGATCTCCAAAATTTATAGAGAACTCAAGAAACTAGACTTCAAAATGCTAATTAACCCAATTAAAAAATGGGGCACTGAACTAAACAGAGAATTCTCAACAGAAGAAGTTCAAATGGCCAAAAGACACTTAAGGTCATGCTCAACCTCCTTAGCGATTAGGGAGATGCAAATCAAATCAACTTTGAGATATCATCTTACACCTGTCAGAATGGCTAAAATCAAAAACACCAATGATAGCCTTTGCTGGAGAGGCTGTGGTGGAAGGGGTACCCTCATCCATTGCTGGTGGGAATGCAATCTCGTGCAACCACTTTGGAAATCAGTGTTTCGGTTTCTCAGGAAATTCGGGATCAACCTACCCCTGGACCCAGCAATACCACTATTGGGAATATACCCAAGAGATACCCTATCACATGACAAAAGCATTTGTTCAACTATGTTCATAGCAGTATTATTTGTAATAGCCAGAACCTGGAAACAACCTAGATGTCCTTCAATGGAAGAATGGATGAAGAAAGTGTGGAATATATACACATTAGAGTACTACGCTGCGGTAAAAAACAATGAATTCTCGAATTTTGCATGCAAATGGATGGAAATAGAAAACACTATCCCGAGTGAGGTATCCCAGACCCAAAGAGAGGAACATGGGATGTACTCACTCATAATTGGTTTCTAGCCATAAATAATGGTCACGGAGTATATAATTGGTGAACCTAAAGAAGATAAATTAGAAGGTGAACCCAAGGAAAAACATATAATTATTCTCTTGACTAAGGGAAGTAGACAAAATTGCCGGGGAGAAATTTTGGGATCTTGGGGGGGGGATGGGAGTATCGGGGGAAGGGGAGAGAAAAGTGAGAAGGGGAGGATGAGGGAAACTTGGGGAAACAGGATGATTGGGATAAAGGAAGGTTGGATAGGGGAGCACGGAAGCTCAATTCTTAGTTAAGGGAGCCACCTTAGGGTTGGCAAGAGACTTGAACCTAGAGTGGCTCCCAGGAGCCCAAGGCGAGGTCCCCAGTTAGTTCCTTGGGCAGCTGAGGATAGGGAACCTGAAATGACCCTATCCTACAGCAATGCTGACGAATATCTTGCATATCACCATAGAACCTTCAGCTGGTGATGGATGGAGATAGTCACAGAGACCCACACTGGAGCACCGGACTGAGCTCCCAAGTTCCCAATGAGGAGCGGAAGGAGGGAGAACATGAGCAAGGAAGTCAGGACCACGAGGGGTGCACCCAACCACTGAGACAGTGTGACTGATCTATTGGGAGCTCACCAAGGCCAGCTGGACTGTGACGGAAGAAGCATGGGATAAAACCAGACTCTCTGAACATGGCGAACAATGGGGGCTGATGAGAAGCCAAGGACAATGGCCCAGGGTTTTGATCCTACTTCAAGTTCGGGCTTTGTGGGAGCCTAGCCACCTTGGATGTTCACCTTCCTAGACATGGACAGAGGGGGGAGGGCCTTGGACTTTCCACAGGACAGGGAACCCTGACTGCTCTTTGGACTGGAGAGGGAGGGGGAGAGGAGCGGGGGGAGGGGGAGAAGGGTGGGACGAGGGGGAGGGAAATGGGAGGCCGGGAGGAGGCGGAAACTTTTTTTTCTTTTCTTTTTCTCAATAAAAAAAAAATTTGAAAAAAAAAAAAAGAAAAAAAAAAGAATGAAACCTTTAAAGTTTAATGAACTGTGCTGGTGCACGATGGGAAAACAAAATGATTGGTTGTGTCTGGGGAGATGGCTCAGTGGGTAAGCACACTTACTGTGCAAGCCCTAAATCCTACATGATAGGCCAGTTGTGCAGCTGCATTCAAGTAGTGCAGGGAACATTGCTGAGGCTTGGTGCCTACCAGTCTAGATCCAGGTTTTCATAGAGATATTTCATTTGTGTTTTAATAATTAAATCTTGCTTGAAGACCAGAATGCTAAACAGCTACACTAGTTAGCTATACAGGCCAGGCAGTGGTGGTTCACACCTTAAATCCCAGTAGCCACACCAGTTAGTCATAGAGGCCAGGAAGTGGTGGTGCATGCCTTTAATCCCAGCACTAGAGAGGAATAAAAGGCAGGATGAGACAGGAATTTACTTTCTTTCAGTCTAAAGATTTCATAGTACTCTAGTGGCTTGGCTGGGTTTTTTGTTTGTTTGTTTGTTTGTTTGTTTTTGTTTTTTTGTTTTTATCTTCAGGTTGACTCTCAGTATCTGTCTATGGGTTTTTATGACTCGTGCTACAATTGACATCTATAGTTTAGGGTATGAATTCATGAAAAAGTCATTTGCCTGTGGCTTTTTACCCATTGGCACAGGTCAGAGCTGCATGTGGGCTCCAGCCTCACCTGGCTAGGCTTTCTTTTCTTCTTTCCTGAAGCCTCTGAGCAAGTTTGGGATTTTCCTGTTGTAGCCTCTCTGAAACAGACTCCAGCTGCCACCCAAATTCCAGGAGCACCTGGGCTACAAATGTCACAGGACTCACTGATCTTAGACTGTCTGGATCTGCCTTCAGGTAGCCCCCACCACATATTGTTTTCAACCAATGCCTTGTGCATTTTCAAACAGCCACTTCCCTCTCTCTCATGGGTTGTGGGTTCTCCCCAAACATGCTTCTCTTACTCCTGCCAAACTAGGTAGCTGCCTTGAAATCCAGTCAGGCTTTTACTGTTCTACGCAACAGCAATAAGCCTCACATCTTCATCAACATCGTTGGTAGATATGGTAACAAAATTGGGAATTGTTAAAAGGAGGAATTAGTTAAAAGAGAGAGTTTTCCCACATTAAAAATGGGAAAACCATTACTCTGGAGGAATTTGGATCTCTGCATGATAATATGCTAGATAATTTGAAAATGGAACAATTAAATGAGAGGATATCTAATTTAGATGGGATTTTTGTAATGTCAATTGTAAACATTATCAGTTTTATCATTTTTGTCTTATCACTAAAAAGGTTGGTTAATCTAAGTGCTAAGACACAGGCCTCATAAAAACCTAATAAAACAGATCACAGACATATTCAAATCCACACAGAGGAATTTAATGGAGAGCAAATTTCAGCATTGCATTTATAAAATAGAAACAACCTAAGGTTTTCAAACAACCAAACTTAATATATCCAATAACCTTTCATAAATTGCCAAATGGCAGAGATTCTGTTTTACCTAATTGAATTCCTCTGCCAATGTTATATTTAAGGAGACTCAAGGAAACTATAGTCTCATATGGCATGCATTCACCTTTTATGAAGCAAATGTTAAACTCATCATCAATTTGTAATAGAATCATCTCTAAAGACTGAAAAGAATTGCTTAATAGTGTTTTAGAGCCTGGTTCACAATTATAATGGAGTACGTCATTCAGAGAAGAGGCTAAGATTATTGAACAATACAATAAAGTTAGAGATAGGGAAATCTCCTAAAATCAAATTCTTGGAGAATGAGATTATGCTCCTATAGAAAGGCAAATGGCACATGATGACCACACCCTGAATTTATGCTGTGCAGCAGTTTTTTTTCTGTTTTTCTTTTTTTAAAAAAGAAAACAAACTTTTTCCATTGTACATACTAATCCAAGTTCCCACTCCCTCCCCTCCTCCTATTCCCTTCATTTACCCCCACCCCATCCCCATCCACACCTCAGAGAGGGTAAGGCACATTGCCTTGGGAAGGTCCAAGGCCTTTCCCACTATATACAGGCTGAGCAAGGTATCCATCCAAAGAGAATAGGCTCCCCCAAAGCCAGTACATGCAGTAGGGATAAATCCTGGTGTCATTGCCAGTGGCACCCTAATCTGCCCCAGCCACACAACTGTCAACCACATTCAGAGGGACTAGTTTGGTCCTATGCTTATTTCTTCCCAGTCCAGTTGGATTGGTGAGCTCCAATTAGCTCAGGCAGACTGTTTCAGTGGGTATCCCCATCATGGTCTTGACCTCTTTGCTGACATTCTCACACCTCCCACTCTTCAACCGGAATTTGGGAGCTCAGTCCAGTTGTACAGCAGTTTTTAATGCTTGGGACAGAATTGAGAAATAAAAAAGAAAATTGAGTCATTTATTAAAGTTAAACAGGGCCCAAAGGAAGCCTTTGCAGATTTCTTACAAAGAGTGACTTCAGCAGTAAATAGAATGATACCAAATTCAGAAGCTAGACAAATAATAATTGAATCTCTAGCTTTTGAAAATGCCAATTCTCTATGCAAAGGGGCAATTAGGCCATTAAAGGCAAGGTCAGCAAATGGATTTGAGATACAATGAATATTGAACCTCATGAAACATGATGATACATGAATAGGAAAGGTGATTTCCAGAGGTTTGAGGAAAAATTGAAATGTCAAGTGTTATAATTGTGTCAAACAAGGTCACCTTAAAAGGGACTGTAGAGAGGGAATTCCTAGAAACAATGTTCTTTCTAAGAATAGTCTGTTCAGAAAACCCCTCCTTTCTGGATTATGTAGAAGGTGTGACAAAGGCAGACATTGAACTAATGAGTGTGGGTCATCGAGGAATAGTCAAGATAATATTTTGTTGTTGGGAAATTCCATGAGGGGCCTCTCACAGGTCCCTATGCCAAATCTGTTTCAGTCATTTCCTGTCATTGTAGAGGAAACTCCTCTCCAGAACAATTAAAGAACTTAATGCCTATTGTAAGAAGCCATACTGCTATGGATAATAGCACAGCTATAGAAGAGAAAACAAAAATTTTAGGAGAAACTATAAAGTGAGTATTTTGGCAAACTTTTATAAATGAGCAAAGACCAAAATTAAAAATACAAAAAAATGACATTGTCATTGAAAGTCTGGTAGACACAGGTGTGGATGTAACAATAATTTCATCAGAATCTTGGCATCCAAATTGACCTCTTCAGGATGTAAATGTTTAGTTTTTAGGGATCATAACTTTATCTCAGGTAAAGCAGGACATGAAATGGGTTGAATGTATAGGGCCAAAAGGACAGAGAGGAATATTAAAACCGTATGTGACTAACATAGCAATGAATTTGTGGTGATGTGATTTGTTACAGCCATGAAATACTCAGATTAAGATTTCCCCAATCTTAGAAACAAACTATAAATTAATGTATGTTTCTGGGAAAAATATTACAAAATATTATAAAGAACAGTCACAGTTGTACAAGAACTGGGCACAACAGCTGCTGATATTTCAAAGGCACAAATAGACCTACCTTTAAAATGGTTGACAGACAAATCTGTATGGGTTAAGCAATGCCTTTAACAATAGAGAAACTGCAGGCTTTAGAACAGCTAGTACAGGAGCAACTAGATGTTCAGCATATTGAAGAATCAACAAGCCCTTGGAATTCTTCTATACTTGATGTTAAAAAGAAATCTGGAAAATGGAGAATGGTAACAGATCTAAGAGCTGTTGAGGTGATTCAGCTCTTCAGTCTGGCATTCCTTTGCTTTCTCTATTGTCTAAAGGATGGCCTCTTATAGTTATTTAAAAGATTGTTTCTTCACTATATCTTTACAAGAAAAAGACACAAAAATTTGCCTTCACAGTGCCTACTTATAATAATTCTCAGATATCAGTGGAAGATTCTCTCATAAAGAACGTTAAATAGCCTCACCCTGTGTCAATATTTTTAAGTCAACCATTGGAAATGATACATAATCAATTTATCGAATCTATAGTTTGCCATTACATGGACAACATTTTGCTATCTGATTCAAATGTAGATACTTTAGAAAGAATGTTTGAAGAAGTAAAGTAAATTTTTCTTTTTGGGGATTACAAATTGCTCCTGAAAAAAAAAACAAAGAGGAGATTCTATTAATTATTTAGATTATAAAATAAGTTTACAAAATTAAACCCCAAAAGGTACAGATTAGGAGAGATCAATTGCAGACTCGTAATGACTTTGAAAGATTGCTAGGAGACATTTCCCATCTACAGTACATTATTGGGAGAAGTCATGATGACCTGATTAATTTAAACAAAACCATAGATGGTGACAAGGGCTTAAAGAACCCCAGGGAATTATCAGCCAAAGCTATGAAAATTTGGCTTTGATTGAAGAGAAATTATTAAAGGCACATGCGGATCTGAATCTTAACTTCATTCTAGTCATACTGCCCTTCAAACATTCCCATACAAGGAATTTTAATGTTAGAGAGAGAGATTATCTTAGTATGGATCCCTTTTACTACATAAACTGAATAAAAAATGAAAACTTATATAGAAAAGATTTCTGAGTTAATTTTAAAAGGAAAATTTTGACTTTGTCAATTATCAGGAATAAACCCAGCAGAAATTATAGTACCTCTTAATAATGATGAAACTGACAAATTATGGAAAGAAAATGAACCATGTCAAGAAGCTTGTAGTCATTTTTTGAGAGAGATTAACAGCAACTATCCCAAAAGCAAGACTTCATCTTATGAAGACAACTAACTGGACCCTTCCTCACATTGAATGGAACACACCAATAACTGGAGCCTGCATTTTATACTGATGCAAATAAATCAGGAGTCAGATTACAAATCAGAAAAATTTAAGTAAAGTGGAGCAAAGTTTTTATGTTCTGTTCAAAAATTAGAATTATATGCTGGGTCTCATGGTACTAAGGGATTGTAAAGAACCTCGCAACATAGTTAAAGATTTGCAATATGCAGAAAGAGTTGTTTTGTATATTGAAACTGTTTTGCATATTGAATTTATATCAGATGATACAGAATTGGCTTTGTTATTTATTCAGCTGCAAGATACAATCTGGAATCTGAATCATCCCATATGCATAACACACATCTGATCCCATACAAGTCTGCTAGGTCCTCTAGCACAAGATAATGCAGAAATCAAGCCATTATTGATTGGAAATGCGCTGAAGGCATTCGAACTTCATAAAAAAATCATAAAGAGCAAAGGTTTAAAAAAATGCTTTTCCATCACATGTCAAGAAGGCAAGGAAATATCCTTCTTGTTTTTTATATAACCTAACACCACTACCTGCAGGAAGTGACTCAAAGGGTCCCTAAAGGAATTAAATCTGGCAGGTGGATGTGTTCCATTTTGTAGGATTTGGAAAACTAAAATATGTACACCATATCATTGATACCTATCCAGGTTTTCAATGAACAACTGCTTTGAATTTTGAAAGGGCTAATTCTGGGTAGTCACACATTTGCAAGAAGTTATATCCATCATAAATATACCTGCATAAATAAAGACAGACAATGCTCCAGCACATGCCTCTAAGAAAATGAAACAGGTTTTGGCTTATTATAATATAAAGCATATTACAGGTATACCACACAATCCTACAAGCCAGGCAGTTATGGAAAGATCAAATCAAACTCTAAAGGATATTTTAAATAAACAGAAAGGGAGAATAAATACTCCCAGAAATAGATTGCATATTTTTTGATTTTCTTTGAATTTTCTAAATGCTAATGAGAAAGGAACAACAGCTGTAGAAACATTGGATAGTAGAAAAAACTATGGAATGAAATCAGCTGACATATTTTAAAGATGTAGTAACCTCAGAGTCGAAACCAGGACATGCGTTATGTTGGGGAAGGGGTTTTGCTTTTGTTTCCACAGGAGAAGAAAAATTATAGATACTCTCGAAATTGATAAAGTTTCTATTTGAACAAGAGACTTGTCTTAATTAGAAGAGATGATAGTTCATTAGCACCATGGACATTTAATCTAAACTAACCTATAAAGCTGGCAAATGCTTTTCATTTGATCAGCTATAACTTGACAAAAGAGAATCTCTCCAAAATTAGGGTTGGGAAAGGGTTTCATTTATGTCTTTTCAGGAGAAAAAAGGTATCCAGCTAAGGAATCTGAAGACCACTGGATAAGTGAGATATCTGAAGAAAAAGGACAAAACATGCAGGAAAAAAATGTCTCAAGAAAAAGAGTAAATTGTCCTATTGGTATATCACATTTCCAAAAGAATATTTTTTTTAAATCTTCCCAAATGTTTGTTTCTGCTGTTCCCTACAGACATATAATGCAAATGGTCTTTTTGTAGTCCCAGTCTAATTAAAGATTAAAGCTGACTTTTGAGTTGGAGTGTGGCTCTCTCCTTCTCTAAATCCAAGAATGCTTAATAAAGTGAAATCCAAAATCTCTGTCTCATGTCAAAAGATTCACCTGACATGGAACAGAAGAAAAACAAAAATTTAAAGACCATTTTATTACCACTAATCTCATAATCCTTCAATTTTATATTGACTCTTTAACAGCTTTTCTCATGGTTAAGGTTTCATCTACTTTCCTGTACATGATTTTGGGTTTGAGTCTCTATCAGTTTTTTGCAATGAAGCATGAGCATACCTAACAGCAACCTTTGAAGTCTCCAAAAGGAGGATGGGGTCCCACAATGATGATTCTTCCAAGACTATGATAACACCACTAAGCTGAAAAACGCAACATAAAGATTGGTTTTGGACTACACACTGCTCAGAACAATTTCAAGGTGGCTAGCGGAGATGATACAGCCTCACTGACTACTCTAGCCAGGATTTGAGACAAGCCCTGCACTTTCCCATTACTCAGAGACTGGAAAACAAATGACAAAGCTTCCTCTCCCAGGACTTAACAATTAAGCCAAAATTTTCTTTACAGGATCCCCTAAAGATGCCATTGTCCCCAGACAGCAGGAAGTAAATTTAAGAACACAATGTCCACATTCCCAAGGGGGGAGGGGTGGGTGGTTTTGGTCGTTTTTTGGGTTATGAGTATTTGTCATTGTTTAGGGAATTGATTATAACTTGTTACTGGTAATGGTCAGGAAAAAAAACTAAACAAAAGAAATTGGATTCAAGGTTCTTAATTTGAAAAGAAAAAAGGGGGATTTAGATACGAAGATAAAGTGGTAGATTATTGAATCTACTCTGAAAATAAAAAGGGAGAATATAGCTATGATAAGATATAAGATAGATTATTGAATCTACTATTCTTTTTTTATGATCCAAATTCTAGCATATAGCTATACTCTTTTATTTATTTATTTTTATTGAAAAAAAATTCCTGCTTCCTCCCAGCCTCCCATTTCCCTCCCCCTCCTCCCGCCCCTCTCCCCGTCCCCCCACTCCTCTCCCCCTCCCTTTCCAGTCTGAAGAGCAGTCAGGGTTCCCTGCCCTGTGGAAAGTCCAGGGTCTTCTCCCCTCCATCCAGGTCTAGGAAGGTGAACATCCAGACTGGCTAGGCTCCCACAAAGCCAGAACATGAAGTAGGAACAGAACCCCATGCCATTGTCCTTGGCTTCTCATCAGCCCTCACTGTCCGCCATGTTCAGAGAGTCCGGTTTTATCCCATGCTTTTTCAGTCACAGTCCAGCTGGACTTGGTTAGCTCCCAATAGATCAGCCCCACTGTCTCGGTGGATGGGTGCACCTCTCGTGGTCCTGACTTCCATGCTCATGTTCTCCCTCCTTCTGCTCCTCATTGGGACTTTGGGAGCTTAGTCCGATGCTCCAGTGTGGGTCTCTGTCTCTATCTCCATCCATCGCTAGATGAAGGTTCTATGGTGATATGCAAGATATTCATCAGTATGGCTATAGGATAGGGTCATTTCAGGTTCCTTATCCTCAGCTGCCCAAGGAACTAACTGGGGACATTGCCCTGGGCACCTGGGGGCCACTCTAGGTTCATGTCTCTTACCAACCCTGAGGTGGTTCCCTTAATTAAGTTATGTGATTCCCTGCTCCTCTATCCAACCTTGTTTTATCCCCAATCATCCCGTTTCCCCAAGTCCCTCCCCTTCTCACTTTTCTCTCCCCATCTCCCCTTACCCCCATCCCACCCCACCCCCAATATCCCAATTTTTTGCCCAGCAATCTTGTCTATTTCCCATAGCAGGGATAATAACTATGTTTTTCTTTGGGTTCACCTTCTTATTTAGCTTATTTAGGATCACAAATTATAGACTCAGTGACCTATATTTATGGCTAGAAACCAATTATGAGTGAGTGCATCCCATGATCCTCTTTTTGGGTCTGGGTTACCTCACTCAGGATAGTGTTTTCTATTTCCATCCATTTACATGCAAAATACGAGAAGTCATTGTTTTAAATGGCAGAGTAGTACTCTAATGTGTATATATTCCACACTTTCTTCATCCATTCTTCCATTGAAGGACATCTAGGTTGTTTCCAGGTTCTGGCTATTACAAATAATGCTGCTATGAACATAGTTGAACAAATGCTTTTGTCATATGATAGGGCATCTCTTGGGTATATTCCCAAGAGTGGTATTGCTGGGTCCAGGGGTAGGTTGATCCCAAATTTCCTGAGAAACCGCCACACTGATTTCCAAAGTGGTTGCACAAGTTTGCATTCCCACCAGCAATGGATGAGGGTACCCCTTTCTCCACAACCTCTCCAGCAAAGGCTATCATTGGTGTTTTTGGTTTTAGCCATTCTGACAGGTGTAAGATGGTATCTCAAAGTTGTTTTAATTTGCATTTCCCTGATCGCTAAGGAGGTTGAGCATGACCTTAAGTATCTTTTGGCCATTTGAACTTCTTCTGTTAAGAATTCTCTGTTCAGTTCAGTGCCCCATTTTTTAATTGGGTTAATTAGCATTTTAAAGTCTAGTTTCTTGAGTTCTTTATATATTTTGGAGATCAGACCTTTGTCTGTTGCAGGGTTGGTGAATATCTTCTCCCAGTCACTAGGTTGCCTTTTTGTCTTAGTGACAGTGTCCTTTGCTTTACAGAAGCTTCTAAGTTTCAGTAGGTCCCATTTATTCAATGTTGCCCTTAATGTCTGTGCTGCTGGGGTTATACTTAGGAAGCGATCTCCTGTGCCCATCTGTTGTAGGGTACTTCCCACTTTCTCTTCTATCAGGTTTAGTGTGTTCAGATTGATATTGAGGTCTTTGATCCATTTGGACTTGAGTTTTGTGCAAGGTGATAGATATGGGTCTATTTTCATTCTTCTACAGGTTGACCTCCACTTGTGCCAGCACCATTTGTTGAAGATGCTTTCTTTATTCCATTGTATACTTTTAGGTCCTTTATCGAAAATGAGGTGTTCATAGGTTTGTGGGCTAAAAACCGGGTCTTCTATGCAATTCCATTGATCGACTTCTCTGTTTTTATGCCAGTACCACGCTGTTTTCATTACTGTAGCTCTGTAATAGTGTTTGGAGTCAGGGATGGTAATGCCTCCAGAAGATCCTTTATTGTATAGGATTGTTTTGGCTATCCTGGGTTTTTTGTTTTTCCATATAAAGTTGATTATTGTCCTCTCAAGATCTGTGAAGAATTTTGATGGGACCTTGATGGGGATTGCATTGAATCTATAAATTGCCTTTGGTAGAATTGCCATTTTTACTATGTTGATCCTCCCAATCCAAGAGCAAGGGAGATCCTTCCATTTTCTGGTATTCTCTTCAATTTCTTTCTTCAATGCCTTAAAGTTCTTGTCAAATAGATCTTTCACTTCCTTGGTTAGAGTTACCCCAAGATATTTTATGCTATTTGTGGCTATCGTGAAAGGTGATGATTCTCTGATTTCCCTCTTTGCTTCCATATCATTTGTGTATAAGAGGGCGACTGATTTTTTGGAGTTGATCTTGTATCCTGCCACATTACTAAAGGTGTTTATCAGCTGTAGGAGTTCTTTGGTGAAGCTTTTGGGGTCGCTTATGTACACTATCATATCATCTGCAAATAACGAAAGTTTAACTTCTTCCTTTCCGATTCGAATCCCCTTGATCCCCTTATGTTGTCTTATTGCTATTGCTAAAACTTCAAGTACAATATTGAAGAGATATGGAGAGAGTGGACAGCCTTGTCGTGTTCCTGATTTTAGTGGGATGGATTTGAGTTTCTCTCCGTTTAATTTGATGTTAGCTGTCGGCTTGCTGTAAATAGTTTTTATTATATTTAGGTATGACCCTTGTATCCCTAATCTCTCCAAGATTTTTATCATAAAGGGATGTTGAATTTTGTCAAATGCTTTTTCAGCATCTAAAGAAATGATCATATGGTTTTTTTCTTTCAGTTTGTTTATATGATGGATTACATTGATAGATTTTCGTATGTTGAACCAGCCCTGCATCTCTGGGATGAAGCCTATTTGATCATAATGGATAATTTTTCTAATGTGTTTTTGGATACGGTTTGCCAGTATTTTGTTGAGGATTTTTGTCTCGATGTTCATGAATGAGATTGGCCTGTAATTCTCTTTCTTGGTTGAGTCTTTGTGACTGTAGCTTCATAAAAGGAATTTGGCAATGACTCTTCTGTTTCTATATTGTGAAATACATTAAGGAGTATAGGTATTAGGTCTTCTTGGAAGTTCTGGTAGAATTCTGCATTGAAACCATCTGGTCCTGGGCTTTTTTTTGGTAGGGAGGTTTTTGATAACCACTTCTAATTCTTCGCGACTAACAGGTCTATTCAGATTGTTCACCTGTTCCTGTTTTAACTTTGTTAAATGGTATTTATCTAAAAAAGTGTCTATTTCTTTTAGATTTTCTAGTTTTGTGGCATACAGGCTTTTGTAGTAAGATCTAATGATTCTCTGAATTTCCTCTGTGTCTGTGGTTATGTCCCCCTTTTCACTTCTGATCTTATTAATTTGCAAATTCTCTCTCTGCTGTTTGATTAGTTTGGATAGGGATTTATCAATCTTGTTGATTTTCTCCAGGAACCAGCTTTTTGTTTCATTGATTCTTTGGATTGTTTTCTGTGTTTCTATTTTGTTGATTTCAGCCCTCAGTTTGAATATTTCCAGTCTTCTACTCCTCCTAGGTGAGTCTGCTTCTTTTTTTTCTAGAGCTTTCAGGTGGGCTGTTAAGTCTCCAATATGTGCTTTCTCTATTTTCTTTAAGTAGGCACTTAGTGCTATGAACTTTCCTCTTAGGACTGCTTTCATAGTGTCCCATAAGTTTGAATATGTTTTTTCTTTATTTTCATTGAATTCCAGGAAGACTTTAATTTCTTTCTTTATTTCTTCCTTAATCCAGGTATGGTTCAGTAGTTGACTGTTCAGTTTCCATGAGTTTGTAGGCTTTCTGGGGGGTAGCCTTGTTGTTGAATTCTAACTTTAATCCATGGTGATCTGATAAGACACAGGTGGTTACTAATATTTTTTTGTAGTTGTGGATGTTTGCTTTGTTACCGACTATGTGGTCAATTTTCGAGAAGGTTCCATGAGCTGCAGAGAAGAAGGTATATTCTTTCCTATTTGGGTGGAATGTTCTATAGATGTCTGTTAAGTCCATTTGCTTCATTACCTCCATTAATTCTCTTATTTCTTTGTTACGTTTCTGTCTGATTGACCTGTCCATTGGTGAGAGAGGAGTGTTGAAGTCTCCTACTATTGGTGTGTGCGGTTTGATGGCTGCCTTGAGTTTTAGCAATGTCTCTTTTATGTATGTGGGTGCTTTTATATTAGGGGCATAGATATTCAGAATTGAGACTTCATCCTGATGAACTGTCCCTGTTATGAGTATAAAATGCCCCTCTCCATCTCTTTTGATTGATTTAAGTTTGAAGTCACCTTTGTTAGAGATTAGTATGGCCACACCTGCTTGTTTCTTAGGTCCATTTGCTTGATAAGCCTTTTCCCAGCCCTTTACTCTGAGTAGGTGCCTGTCTTTGTGGTTGAGGTGTGTTTCTTGTAAACAGCAGAATGTTGGATCCTGTTTTCTTATCCAATCTCTTAGCCTGTGCCTTTTTATAGGTGAGTTGAGTCCATTGACATTAAGTGATATTAATGACCAGTGGTTGTTAACTCCGGTCACTTTTTAGTCGTAGAGTTTGTGTGTTTCCCTTCTTTGAGTTGTGCTGGTGAAGGGTCTCTAGATGTCTGAGTTATTGTGGTCATTGTTGGACTCCTTGGTTAGTGATTTTCCTTCTATTGCTTTCTGTAATGCTGGATTTGTGGCTACGTATTGTTTAAATTTGTTTTTTTCCTGCAAAATTTTATTTTCTCCATTTATAGTGAACGAAAGCTTGGCTGGGTATAGTAGTCTGGGCTTGCATCCATGGTCTCTTAGTTTCTGCAATACATCTATCCAGGACCTCCTGGCTTTCATGGTTTCCATGGAGAAGTCAGGTGTAAGTCTGATAGGTTTACCTTTATAAGTAACTTGGCCTTTTTCCTTTGCAGCTCTTAATATTCTTTCTTTATTCTGTATGCTTTGTGTTTTGATTATTATATGGCGAGGGGATTTTTTTTTTGACCCAGCCTATTCGGTGTTCTGTATGCTTCTTGGACCTTCATAGGTATATCTTTCTTTAGGTTGGGAAAGTTTTCTTCTATAATTTTATTAAATATATTTTCTGGACTGTTGAGCTGCACTTCTCCTTCTTCTACACCTATTATTCTTAGGTTTGGTCTTTTTATTGTGTCCCAGATTTCCTGAATGTTTTGTGATGAGAGTTTGTTGGACTTGCTGTTTTCTTTGATCAGTGTGTTTATTTTCTCTATGGTATCTTCAGAATCTGAGATTCTTTCTTCTATCTCTTGTATTCTGTTGGTTATGCTTGTTTCTGTAGTCTCTGTTTGTTTACTTCAATTTTCCATGTCCAGCCTACCCACTGTTTGTGTTTTCTTCTTTGCCTCCATTTCAGTTTTCAAGTCTTGAACCGTTTCCATTATCTGTTTGATTGTTTTTCCTTGGTTTTCTAGGGTATCATTCACTGATTTATTCAGTTCTTCAAACTTTCTGTTATATTTCTCATCCATTTCTATAAGGGCGTTCTTTACATGCTGTTTAAGGGCGTCAATCACTTTCATGAAGTCAATTTTTTCTACTTCTTCTTGATTCAGGTGTTCATGTCCTCCTGTTGTGAGATCGCTGGTTTCTGGTGGATTCATGTTGCTTTTCAGATTGTTGGGTGAATTCTTGCATTGGCGCCTGCCCATCTCTTCCTCTGAATGCTCCCCTATGGATCTTCTTTAACAGGATCAGGTCTTCTTGCCTACTGATGTACCTTCCCAGTGATGGCTCTCCCCAGTGATAGCTCTCCCCAGTGATAGCTCTCCTGGCACCGAGATAAGGTCTCCGTGCTGGTTGGGTAGCTCGTAAACAAAGGGCCTACCTTGCTTGGTGCAGGCAGGCTATTGAATCAAAGGAACTCCTGCACACCTGGGTGCCCTGAGGATTCGGACCCAGCGCCCACACAGGCTGAGCTGGGTGATGTTATGTGCCCAAACAGGGCAGGGGGTCGAAGAGAGGAGGGTTCTGGATGCAAGCTGGGTGGGATAGGAAGAAAGAGGCACTGTGCCGGGAGTAGAGGCCCTGCAGAGAGCCCAGGAAGGATAGGGTGTTGAGGAACTTCTGAGTTCCCTGTCCCGGGCTGATGCCGCGAGGTCAGAAACTCACCCCAGTGCTGTGAGATAAGGTCTCCATGCTGGTCTGGTAGCTCGTAAACAAAGCGCCTACCTTGCTTGGTGCAGGCAGGCTATTGAAAACCTGAATCTACTTTTCAAAAGCAACTACTAGATTTAAATGTTTTACATTGGATTGGACTCTTGTATATTGTATACAAATTTTATATATTAATACAAATTTGAGATTAATTTTGTTAGAACATGCCGTACATATATTTCTATTCTTGCTCAAGGTATTGTACTTATACAAACTCATTTAACAATGTAATGCAAATTTCTAGTCCTTATAAGTTATTATTACCAACTGTTTATGTTAAGGAAATATAAGTTAGTAGTTAATCTTAGTATAATCGAACTTGTAGTCACATTAGGTATATTTTCAAGGTCAAACAAAGATATATTTTAGATAGGCAGATCATCTTCAAACACTTCAGAGATCTACAGAATATGACACTTAAGATGTTTTAATAACCTAGCTTTTTCTTTTTTTTTTTTATGACAATGAGACATGTCTGCTCATGGCAGCACCAATCTACTTCAGAGAAGACAATGGACAGCGAAGATACTCCACATAAAGCAAAATTAAGCCAGTGGGCAAGAAAATGTCCCTGCCTCTACTGTTGACTGAATGATGTCCTAATTAGATAAGCAGGACACAAAGATTGTCAAGACAAGGATGGAAAGCCCTTTAGAACATCCTGATTCACAGAAAAGTCTGTAGGACTATATGCCCCAACATTACAGAGGAACTTAGGGTGACTGTCCAGGCAGCCAGCTGTTTCTGTTATTACTCACAATTTTTGGAAGTCACTTGCGTGCACTTCCTACTTTCTCAGTTAATATTATTTCCTTTTTGGGACTTTGGGAGAGTTGAAGACTAGATAGCTATAGTTATAGTTTTCCTGGTTTACCTGATGCAGAAAACAAATTATGATAGAAAGCAAATTAAGTACAAGACTTTGGACTCAACAAGATGGGATGCATAAGGAGTATTTTCTCTGAACTTGTCAATTGCAAATGGACTAGACATTGCTGATGTATTTATTGCCTATATATTGTATATGGCTATTGTACATGGTTTTTCTTATATTAGTATAGCCTTCTTTTTTATTTTAGACAAAAAGGGGGAATGTAGTAATATTTCACTTGTATTTTAATAAATAAAGCTTAGCTGAAGACCAGAATGCAAAATACTCACACTAGTCAGCCATATAGGCCAGGCAGTGGTGGTGTGTGCCTTCAATCCCAGTACTAGAGAACATAAGGCAAGATGAGACAGAAACTTCCTCTTTTTCAGTCTGAAGATTTCATAAATATAAGAGTTCTCTAGTGGTTTGGCTGCTTTGCTTTTCTGATCTTCCGGTTGGACCCAATATCTATCTCTGAGTTTTTATTATTCTTGCTACATGTTATCAAGGTAATAAATTTGAGGGTGATGCCACAGGACACCCAGCACCTTTCTCTGATGTTCACAGACACATTACATGGGCACATACATATGCCCAAACACCATGCACATAAGCCACACACATATGTATGCACAACTATCCTCAATTATGCAGAGAGTAATATTTTAATATGATGTAAGTGGGCAGGGACATGATAATGGCAGTTTGTTGCTGCAGACATTGTAGATCCACCTGAGCTATTCTGCAGAAGACACTGTGTGGTTGAGCTGTGTGTCTGGCAACCTGTGTGACCTCGTCAGGTCACGTGTCTGCATCCAGGGAAGAAGGGTGTGTGATTTGAAGGTAGTGCCAGTAGGTGTTTCTCCAGTGGTTCATTTGTCACACACAGAAGCTCTTAGGCAAGTTAAAACATTACACAGAGAGTGAAAGGACTTTTGAGTTAAATTTGCTTGCTAATTTTGGAATATCACAGTGTCTGGTGCTTACTGATAATGAATAACATGCTGGGCATGGCATACATCAATCAGTTCCTTCCAGCAAGTCAGCAGGCATCATTTGCCTAAATGTATACATTAAAGAATCTGCATCTCTGCCTACATTTTATCTGCTTGTCTACCCATCCATTTATCCACCCATCCATTCCTCCATCCATCCGTCTATTTACATTTTCACACCTATCTATCACAGAGATTATAGGTTTGGAAAAAAAGATGTACCCTGGGTCAAACAGCCAATAGACACAACCCCCTAAGAGTTTCTTTCATTTGTTAAAATCTTTAGATAGAGCAAGGCTTTTTACATTTGTCATTTATTTCCATCTTGATGGCAAACCACAAATTAAGAGAAACACTGTTTCCACCCAGGATAAAAACAAACAAAATGGCTGAGAAAGGATTTGAACTCAGGTGTCCTGATATAGAATTTTCTGCTCATATTAGGCAGCTCACCTTTTTAATTTCTTCTAATTTTTTTAGATTTATTTTACTTTATGTGTGTGTGTGTGTGTGTGTGTGTGAGAGAGTATTGTATGTGCATGCATGTGTGTGTACATGTGTGTGTGATACATGGGTGGGGTGCCTTTGGAGGTCAGAACATCTCCAAAATCTGGAGTTACAAATTGTTGTGAGTCACTGTGAGTGCTGTGTAATGAACCCAGATCCTCTCTGCAAGGCAGCCAGCACTCTTAACTTTGGAGCTGACATCTCTCTATTCCAAGGTGTGTTTTCTGCCGAGGATGACATTCTCAGCCGATAATTGGCACACCTCCAAAATGCTTGAGTTCAGTTCTCAAACATGTGTGCACTTGTTATCTGTCTTCTCTCTGGCTGTGACAAAAGGCTCTGACCAAAGCAATGTAGGGAAGAAATGGTGTGAGATCATTCCATCATGGTGGAGAAGGCATGACTTCAGGAATGGCGTGGCAGGCAGGAGCTGGAGGACAGATGATAACAGTGCATCAGCAGTCAGGAAGTAGAGAATGAACAAGAATTGGGGACCAATTATGAAACTCAAGAGCCCCTCCCCATGACATACTTCCTCCAGTGAGTCTCCTTCTCCTAAAGATTCCATAACCTCTCCAAACAGCACCATCTACTGAAAATCAACGGTTCAGACACTAGCACCTTTGGTGGATGATTCCTGTTCAAACTGTAGCACTCTGACTCTCAAAGACACTTAGGATATAATTAAATGGACATTTAAAGGAAAACCTTTTACCCACTTCTTTCTTTCATTCTGTTTTGACTCCTTTTAATCTAGAGACAAAATAGCTTGGATATTATGATTCTCAAGCTTAATTAACTTTCCCCACAATTAAGTAATTGGATCAGTCATGTGTTTAATGTACTTCTTAAATACAAAGTGTAATTTAAGAGAAAACAATCATTGTGTTAATGAAATACCCACACCTCTTTCCTAAAACCAAATATAGCCATGTAACACCAAAGTGGGCCTAGTAATAGTAAGGACTCTGGATTTTCTCATCAATTACTAACTTTTTCTTGTTCAAATTGAAAAGTAGAGATTAACTAATGATGGGTAGATTATGAAAATATTCTGACAACAAATGAGATTTTTCTCCCTGTTTCAACTGGAAGAATTAAAAGATAATCGAACAGGATGGAGCTTTTAAAATATGAGTCAGAGCCATTTAATATTTCATGTCAGTGAAATTCTTCCATCCTTAGAAAAAACATGGTCTGAAACTATAGCTCATTTTAGTTCACAGGGCTTCTTCAGAAATTAATCGACACGATTATTTCCCGTGTATATGTGGTTGAGCCTTCATGAAGCTTTGATTTCATCATATATATGAAAAAAGCGTTCAATTTTACCTGTCAATTTAAAAGACGAAGTAGGACTTAAAATTGGCAATGACTCCATCCAACAGGTGATGCTAAATTTAAATGATATGATGAGGAGCTGGGAAGGCGGCTCAGTGAGTAAAGCGCTTGCTAAAGTATCATGGGAATGAGAGCAGATCCTCCACACATCTGTTAAAACTGGGCACTGCTGGGGCTGGAGAGAGTACTGAATAGTTGCGGGTACTTCCTCTACCAGAGGACCAGAGTGTGATTCCCAGCACCCACATCAGTCAGCTGACAACTGCCTATGTCTCCAGCTCCAGAAGATCTCAGACATCCAGTCTATGTGGGCACCTGCATTCATGTACACATGCCAACATGCAGACACACACCCATAATTAAAAAAAATGATAATTTTTTGAAATCCTGGACATGTGTGCATGCATCTGTAACATCAAGTAGCTGCAGGGAGATGGGTGGATCTCTGGGGCTTCTTAGAATGTAGCCAGTCAGTGAGTTCCAGGTTGAGTGAGAGACCCAATCTCACACAGTAAGATAGAAAGGCAGCAGTGAAGGACACCTGGGGTAGATTTATAACCTCCATGTAGAAGCCCATGAGTGAACATCCCCAACCACACATGCATATGCCACACACACAAGAAATAAATATAGAAAAAAGAAAGATACTGATATAGCTTAGTGGTAAAACATATAGTCAACATATTAAGATTCTGGTTCAGCCTCAGCCATAAAAAAATCAAAGTAGTGATTCCCACAGTTTTTCCTTAATCAAAATGGAATTAGGAGGCATGGAACTGAGCAATGTATGCACAATCATGTGCTTTTAGAAAAAATCAACACTTTTTCTCCACTTTAACTTCATCTCAAAGTGAATTACGAGAACTGAATCCCAGAAACAGAAGTGAAAAAACAGATAACTTATTTTCCATATTTATATGGAAATAAATCTAGGTAATAATAATGTTTGATGTCAAGATTTAAATTATGTGAGTCATTAGTCTAAAATTTGGAAGGTGTTTTAACAATTGTCTAAGAGTTATTTTTCATAAATACAATATTACAAACCTATATGAACAAATATGAAACCTGCATATACTTAGATTTAATATTTTCACATTTACTTATTTTATGTGCATGTGTGAATGCATGCGTCATGATACATTCATGGGACTCAGAGGACAAGCTGCACGTTGGTTCTCTTCTTCAGGTTGTCAATCTTGGGAGAAGCAGCTGGGTAGGCTGGAGGTTTTGCCAATCTTCTTTCTGAGCATTTAAAAGACCCAATGTTCCAGGAAATTGTCCTGAGGATGAGGGAACACCTAGGACACTTGGCAGATGAATGTGGAGGCCTGGAAACCCTCCCTCTTGCTTCTCGTCTCCACTCTCCTCACACCTTACTCCACCTCTATTACGAGAAAGACCTTACCTGATAGATCTGGCAATTCTGCCACAGTTCCCGAACCGTTGCTTGCAACAATTCTGAGAGTTGGATGCAAAATGGCTGTTGTTAAGAATGAGCAAAAGAATAATAGCATGTTTTCTTTGCTCTGAGTTGACCATATTTAATACATTACTGTCATACAATTTTTCCAGAAACAAGAAAGCATGCTGTTACAATAAATGTCCTTAACACTTACTATAGTTGTGTGTCTTTATCCTAGAGAATCTGTCCTCACTCAGTGGTATATCTGCTTCATGTCACCCTTCTCTGTAACTAACTAACTGTAAAAGTGGGGTTGACAAGAGGCAGGGGAATTGATTAATCAAAATACTGCAAGGCCAAAAATACTTAGAATTTAACCCATAGTTGGAGAGGAAAGAGAAGAAATCATAGTGGGCAATGTAGGCTTATGTGCCATGCAGAACCATGTATCAGCTGTGGAACTAACATGGGGACAACCAGGGATTTGTTCTGTGAACAAAGTAAATGATGACTGACCTCAGTGTCAGGAACCTTGTGTCCCATAAAATCTCAGAATTCCATAGTGGAAGGGAAGTTGAGGAATCCTTCCAGAAAAGCAATGTAACACAATGGGCTTTCCTCTTTTATTTTTTATTTTTTGAAATCATATTTTGTGTTTATTCTGTGAAAATCACTTATACC
>JABTXL010002731.1:2562065-2631255 GCA_025134845.1 Neodon shergylaensis | reverse complement strand
TATACCATACAATGTACTCTTGCTTGCTTGGACTTCTTTTGGTACCCATCAAACAGTTTCCCTCCTTACTTCATCTCCTTTTTTGATATTAATAACAGTACACGAGTTCAGTTAGTGCTGACCATATGATGTGGGACCATCTACTGGGAAATGAACAACCTACCAGGGGCCGTATCTCCAAAGAAAAATCTTTATCTTTCTCTCAGCAGCCATTAACCTCTAGTGTGGCTCCTCTACTGGAGGATGGGGCTTCAGAAATCCTTCCTCGTCCATGATATCTCTTCTGGCTTGATCAGGTGCAGACAACCACAGCTATAGTGTGTTACTGTGCAGCAGAAGTATCCTGTACAGCATTTTACAGCTCTCCTCCTCGTCATTCAGCTCTTAGGTTCCTTGTAGTGATGAGGTGGGCTGCGTCCAGCCACCTGGTTCCTGTATGGCTAGCTTTATACCCAAAATAACAACACACAAATTGTATTCTTTTAAACACTGCTTGGCCCATTAGCTCTAGTCTCTTACTGGCTAACTCTCACATCTTGATTAACCCATTTCTATTAATGAGTGTAGCACCACGAGATGATGGCTTACCAGGAAGATTCTAACCTGCTTTCATCTTGGATAGGAAAGCTATGGCATCTGCCTCACTTTCCTTCTTCCCAGCATTCTGTTCTGTCTACTCCACCCACCTATGTTTTGACCTATCAGGCCAAGCAGTTTCTTTATTAACCAATGAAAGTAACACATAGACAGATGACCCTCCTCCATCAGTTCCTCTGTCCCCTCCTTGTTCTTGTCTTGGATGGCAGAGATTTATTACCCGCCTGTGGCTGAGTACTCAATGGTCACTTATTCTCAGCACTTCGAACGGTACTGTGCCTCTGCATTAGCCACGACCCACTTCAGCAAGAAGGTTTTCTTGAGAAAGCTGAGAGCAGCAGAAACAGAAGGGTACAGACATAACTATTTAGGAGGCAATTGACAACACCAGCCAGTCCCCCTTTCGGGTCTATGATATCACAGTCATTTTGGATGTCCTCTTTATGAGTGTGAAGTCAAAGAACACAAGCAGAACATCAAAGAATATCGATCCATTCATTCATTACTTGTAGCAAGTAAGAAGAGCATAGACGTTGACTCAAGTTATTTTCACCTTGCACAGAGGAAGCGCAGGGGACTCTATTCAGATAGACAGTATGCACTCACGAGATAACTGCAGGGGAGGCAAGTTGGTGAGCATGCTTAGATTAAAACACACATTCCTCAGCATGTCAGTTTATAATATTAATCACATACTTAAACAATTAAAGATGGGTAACACAGTTCTGGGCATGTTCTGTTTAAAGTCATAAAATACATGCTTATTAAAGAAAATGGCAGACATTAATGCTTTTGGGCATGCTCTGTTTATTATTATAGTGAGTCAAGTATTCTCTGGGTCACCTAAAACAGTAAGTCGGAGAGACTGAAGGGATCTTGACTAGAGCCAGGCAAATTTTCCCAAAGACTTTAATCTAAAATATAAGGACTTTTAAGGTGTATTAATGTACTTTTTTAAGATTTAGTTTTGTTACTTTTAATTACTTCTACATATGTGTCTGTGTATGTGAGTGCAGGTGTCCAAGGAAACCAGAGGGTCAGATCCCTGGAGCTGGAGTCGCAGCCCAGGTGAGCACACAGTGTAGATGCCGGGAGCAGAACTTGGGTGATACCTGAGCAGCATTGCTCTGAATCCCGAGTACACTAACACTCTCTCAAAGGTTAGCAGCCTCCATCTGGAAGGGCAGGTATCCATCCCTAAGCCTCACTGAGCAGTTTAGAAAAGAGCCTTCACTTCATCCTGGGAATTAAGACCCAGAGAAGAACCGTGGGCACAGAAGACTTTCTGCCAGGGACCAACACTGGACTACTGCCAAGGCCTCTGCAGCCATTTTCTTCACTTTGCTGTTTATTAAGCAGGATTATGCACTTTGAATCTTGTATTATTTCAGAGAAGAAAGCCGGGTTATTTCCTTTAATAAGGCTGCATTTAGCAAGGTGCTTTATTTAGTTTTTATTATGAAATAATAGGTTCTTATTTATTGTTGTGGTGGTGGTTTTTTCTAAGATTGAATTCTGCATAGAGTCCATTCTGATTATGACTGCCCACATTCCAACTTCCAACTCCTCCCACATCCTCCCCATATCACCACCACCCCCAAACCACATTTTTTCCTGCTCTCTCTCACTGGAAAATAAATAGGCATCGAGAGAGAGAGAGAGAGAGAGAGAGAGAGAGAGAGAGAGAGAGAGGAAAACAATAACACAGTAATATAAAATAAAGACAAACAAACCAGAATAGGACAGAACAAACAGAAAAACAAAGAGTCAAAGCAAAAGCTCAAGAAATACATATAGATGCAGAAAGATACACCTTGGCATGCACAGAAACCACCTTAAAAAACATAAGATCAGAAACCATGATGCATGAGCAAAAGGTCTATTGGGGGCAGGGAGCACAGACAAAGCATTATGAGACAAAAAAAATAAAACCTCCAAATTAATTATACTATTGAGTTTATTTCATTTTTATTTAACTTCCTACTATGTTTCAGTTCCCAGAAGCACCTATGAAAATAGTAAAAAAAAAAAAATCCAGACAGCTGCAGAAGAGACAGATTTTAAGAATAAACTGCATTCAATTCCATCGAATTCAAAGCAGGAGGCGTTCACATGCTGGGGTGTACAAAACAAAAATAGGAAGCACGTGGAGGGAGCGCTCAATGTAATTAGGGCACCTGTGTTTGCTAATTGAATCTTATTTAAAGCAAGCCTCTCTCTGCTGCAGGGACCGGGAGGGGCATCAGTCTTGATGGTTACTGCGGAGGATGCGTCCAAGTTCTCCACGAAGACTCTCCCAGGCTGTTTTCTAGGGGACACCTGGGAGAGTCTCACTTTAGAAGATGCAGAGAAGAAATTGAGCGTGTCAAGCATTCAAGATAAATGCTCAAAGAAAGGGGGTGGCAGAGATTGACTGCAGAACTTGGCTGAAAAAAAAAACCAAAAACAAACAAACAAGAGTTGAACATAATCTTTGAGAAACCTAAGAGGTTGGGGAGCTTTGTGGAATTGATTCAAGTGTCAAGAGTGAGGATGGACAAACCATTTGTGATTAAAAAAAAAAGTCCATGATTCTCACGGGTCTCGTGGAGATGATCGGAGAAGCCTGGCTGAATTTTGACAAGAAGGGAAACTTTATCAGAAGTAATATTAAAGATAATATGCTGAGAAAACACTGAGAAACATGTGCTGAAGGCACTTTGTAGACAGTAGTCTAGCCTAAGATGTTCAGGGTAGTGTCATTGTCTATAAAATCAACTAATTCGGATTTGTATGTGTGTGGGGGGGAGTAAGAGAAAGAAGGGGAAGGGAGGGAGGAATGGAGGGAGGGAGAAAGAGAGAGAGAGGGGGAGGGAGGGAGGAAGAGAGAGGGAGAGAGGGGGAGGAGGGAGGAAGGGAGGGAGAAAGAGAGAGAAGAGGGAGGGAGTGAGAGAGGGTGGGAGAGAGAGAGAGAGAGAGAGAGAGAGAGAGAGGGAGAGGGGGAGAGAGAGAGAGAGGGAGAGTACATTACATTTAACGGTTTAATGGCAGTAAATCGATCATCTTTCCATTTGGCAACTGTTTACCTCCAAATTTGGATGGGGACCTAGAGAATTAACTCTAGTTTGTTCTCTCTACAGTTTCAGTCCACAAAGACGCTCAGCCTCTGCACATCTCGTCATACTGCATGTGACTCCCGACGCTGGGAGATTAGCAGCATTTCATGCTCAGTCTCTCAGACAGAAGCCAACAACTTCTGGCTTCCACCAGAGAAGCAGCCATCTCTTATGAGCCAGTGTGCTGTGCCCTCCAGTTGATAGCTCCCTAATCAATATGGATCCCAAGCAGGAAGGATGCTATCCCCAAAGAATCAACCTTCCAAGGTCAGGAGCCAATGGGGTCAGAAAGGTTCTGCTTCAGGCTGAGCACAGAGAAGTAAATTTGTGAAGCAAGAGTGTGGGAAGATGAGCTGCCTGCAGCTGTGGGGTAGCCACGATCCTATCCGGAAGCCTTTACAACAGCTGTATATAGCATTTTGGCAGAGTCTGAAGCTATCACCTTCAAACTGTTGCAAAGGAAGCTAAGTGGGGTCACAGAATGGTTCCTCAAGGGGCACTGGACAGAAGGACAATTGGTAATGGAAAGCTGTAGAACACAAGGCTGCTGGAAGGTGTAACATTTCCACAATAAACAAAGGCAGCAGTCTCAGAATGTCTGAGACTCCACCGAAGGTCATACACATTCAGGCCTCACTCCTCACTTTCACGGCTGTTTTAACATTAAATATCTATGAATGAAAAGAATATTGTCACTGTGTCAGCAACCTTTGTGACAAGTGTTAATTGTGTTAAGATTAGTGTGTGTGTGTGTATAAAGTGTATGTATGTACCATGTACATGCATATGCATGTGGGTATGCAGAGAGAATATCAGGTGTCCTGCTCTGTCACTTCCTACCTTATATCCCTAGACAGGGTCATTCAGTGAACCTTTAGCTGGTACAACAACCAACAAACTCCAGTGACCTTCCTGTCTACACCCCTCACAGCACTGGGCCACACATTGTTTTTCCTTTGTACTTTGAACTCAGGTCCTCCTGTAATGTGGGATTCCCTTCTGTATGCTGTGAATACGCTTGGTTAATTAATAAAGAAAACTGGCTTGGCCTGATAGGGTAGGGTAGAGCTAGGCAGGGAAAACTAAACTGAATGCTGGGAGAAAGAAAAGGAGAGTCAGGTGAAGCCATGTAGCCCAGAAGAACACAGATGCCAAAACTTTACCCAGTAATCCACAGGCTCATCGTGATACACAGATTACTAGAAATGGGATAAATTAAGATATAAGAGTAGCCAATAAGAAGCTAGAGCTAATAGGCTAAGCAGTGATTTAATTAATACAGTTTCTGTGTGGTTATTTTTGGTCTGAGCTGCCGAGTGGCTGGAACAACCAAGTAGTCTCCCTTACAACACTCCTGCCTTCACAGTAAGAGTTCTCAACCACCGAGCCACCTCTCCAGCCCCAACTATGCTGAAATCCCTGTTTCTTGGCAGGCGAGAGACTTAGACCAGACCCACAATGAGGGCTCCCTTCTCTTCCCATTTTCTTTCTCTCGGGCTCAGGGAGACTCCTCATGACTCTTCAGTCTCTGTCTAAAAGACTTTGGACACCTTGGAGTTTCCCTGAAATATCAACACTCCCAATGTCTGTGGTTGTGACTGATGATGCTGTAATCCAGTAAGAAGGTCTGGCTACCTTTGACCTGTGTACACAACTTAGAGCTGAAGGAAAGAGCAGAAATTGAATTACTCTTGGTCTGCATAGTTGTTTTCTACTATAAGGTAAATTCCTGGGTATGAAGAATTCATGTTGTGACTGGAGAGATGACTTGGTGGTTAAGAGCCCTGGCTGCTCCTCCAGAGGACCTGGGTTAGGGTCTCACTTGATGGCTCCCAGCCATCTATGACTCCAGTTCCAGGGGATCCATGCCCTCTCAGGGTCTCTGTGGTCTCTGTACATGTGTGGTGCACATATATGCATGCAAGCACTTACTCATATATAAAAAATAAAAGTAAATATATTTCAAAGAGTTCACATGCATCTTGTAGAGTGGAAGGTAAAAAGCCTACATCAGGCTAAGGCAGTTTGCTAATGGATGGGTCTTCTCTGACTGACAGCATCCTGAACTCGTCACCTTCCTCATTGTGCAATCGAGTAACAGCAAATTCTAACTGTCATCACCTCATCCGAGGGAGCATCTGTAACTTCACAGTTCACTCCTACACTGAATCAGTGTTGTATATTCCTCCAAAATGGGAATGGGAATTCCCAGAAAGAAGCTGTGTCTGCAAAGGCTGATTGGCTGATTAGAAACTCACTGATGAGGAGAGGTTAGAACGTTGCAAGTCCAGTGTCTACTTAGAATTTATCTTGGGCTAGCTTTAGATACCTGAATAGCCATTTCTTCTTGCCTCTGTGTTCAACTTAATGTTCTGTGCCTCATAGCTAAAAACCTTTAGGGATGTATTAACTCATCAGGCTGCTACCTTTCACCATCCCAAAGCCAAGAAAGTCATCAGATAAATTCTGAGGCCCGGAGCTGCTATTTCCCCTCCTAGTTGTAGCAGTCTCCAATGCTTCCACCAATGCATTTGAACAGTGTCTCCATCCCTTTCTTTGTTTTGTTTCTATGCCTCATGAATCTGCTTCCACACTGGAACATGGAGTTTATGGTAACCTTAATCTGTGTTCCCAGGCCATTTTCACTCATGTTTGACTCCAGAATAAACTGTATCTTATTCCTTTTAAGGTGAGAACTGTGGTTTTGCATCAACAAAAGCATTGGCTCCCACATACCCTTTCTCCTAATTGAAATAACCACAAATCTTTGCAGAGCTTGTGATTTCTACCAGCATCCCCCCAGAAAAATGTGAACAAGAAAATCACTATGTGTCTACTGCCCGTCATCACAAACTGTTTATTTATCAATGCATTCTCAGTTCTCCATGAATGATTGGTCTCTGGGAGACATGAAATTAGTGCCTACTTAGAAATCAAATTTCCTAGTCCAAAAGTTCATCCTGTTTTATACACCATAAATTCAGTGACTTTGCTGTTCCACACTTTCCATCCATGGGTCCACAAGGCTGGATTCTGTACATGACAGACAAAAGAAGTGTTCCCGAAGTTCAAGTCTGTCAAATGCTTTTCCACTCCCAGAAAGTGCAAACTGTTTATTTATAATTCAGTGGGAAATTTAACCCAAAATTTATAAACCAAAAGTAGAGATGTGCTCAAGAACTTAGCTACATGGTGTTGTGGATGCAGTGAACACAGCACCAATGGCGATCACGGTTTCATTATCTATTTAGACAGGCATCAGCTGAGCAGAACTTAGAGGAGGCTCTATCTCAATGAAATGAACTTTTCAAATTTTTATTGACTGCTTACTACATGCGAGGTCCAGTATCAAATCACTGATGATCAGCAAAGAAAAAAAATCTTTGGTTTTTAAAATTTGTTAGAGATTTATTTTAGTTTTGTTTATGTGTACCCCTGGCTGTATGTGCATGTGAATGCAGTGCCCATGGAGGCCAGAAGAGGGCGCCAGATCCCTTGGGGCTAGAATTATAGGCATTTGGGAGACTCCTGATGTAGGTGCTGGGAACCAAACCCAGTTCAGTTCTATGCAAGAGCAGCAAGTGCCTACTTGGCCCCCAATCTTATAGAGAATGGTAAATAGGTACTGCTAGCCACTGACTGCTGAGGCTATTTGTTACACAGCACTCAGACAAAATATTTCTTCAATTTCAACTGGCCTTCTTGAATAGCTGGTCAGTGTTAGAAAGATTCATGGTAAACTGTCCATCCCATAGCCTGTTTTCTGACCCATTTTACTTTCTCATTTTCTTTCTGGTTTCTTCCTCTTGACCATGACAAACTGCCCATCCACTCCTCAGCCAACAGGAGAACACAGACACAATACACACAGTGTTAGTTACCTTTGCATTGCTGTGAGTAGATGCTTAGCAGAAGCAGCACAGGGGAGGAAAAACTAATTTGGGCTCAGTTTCTGAGAGAGTACAATCTTCATAATGGGGAAGACCATTGGATCAGCTCCCTCTTTGGGGACAGGACTGGGGAGCAGTAGCTTGTTTGTATAGTGGCTGACTGGGAAACATAGGAAGCAGATCAAGCCATACTGGACCCAGCTCAAATACTTCCATCAACCAAGCTTAACCCCCTGAGAATGCCACAGCTTGCAAAATGGCTTCCCAAGCAGAGCCTAAACATTCAAAACGTGAGTGATTGGGATACTTCAAACTCAACCATAACGGCCATTCAGATAACCAACAGTGCAGGAGAGATAAAAACACACACGGCATGCTGTGAAGCCTGCTCCCAGCATTCTAAAGAGCCCATGTGAAGTAATACTGACATCCATATGATAGGAACTACATGTAACTTCCATGCACAGTGAGTTCTGTGCAAGTAGCCGGCATCTTAAGTGAAACAGCCCATCTGACAGCCTCCCACACGCACAGCACTGTGCACATTCAAGATCGAAATGAAATTGTTTGTTCAGTAACCCAGGCCTGCTTTGCTCCGTTGCTCTGAATTCATTGTGGAATCAATCAAAATGCCTCAACTTTAAATGATGACTTTGCTCTCTCCTGTGGCATTTCCAATGGAATAGTCTGGTGTTTGGAAGAATAGAGACAACCATTCACATATGGTGTTAGTGTCGGTTGGAATTCACCTGCATTGCCTAGGTGAGCAAGTGCCACTGGAGACATTAATTGAAGTCAGATTTCTCCCTTAACTTGGGCTCAGATTGCTGCTGTAATTATCTTTTCCACTCAGTTCACACGAGAAGAGACTCTGTCTGCATTGATTAGTAACAACAAGTGGTTCTCCAAACATACTGAATCTGCTGATCACTGCCCTGGGTCTGTTCTGCACGTATTTACTTCTGACCACAGGGAGTGTCTCCCTAAGAGCCAATCTGAAGCTGGAACACACTCCCTTGTCTCCATCTTAGAAAAGCCGGGCATAAGATGAGGGTGGAGCTTTGCCATCTCTGCTGTTTTGCGTTAGAAGACAAAAACGAGCATCTTGTAGAGACCTAACGATGCTTCTCTCCTGCTAGGTGCTTTCGAAATCCCAGAGGAGGAGGGATTGCCTAAAGGTCCCACGTGAGGGCAAAGTGAACCAAGATGCCTCCTTTGACAAGGATTCATTTTAGAAAATGAGGCTAGAGCTTGAGTTTTCTGCAGATTACCACAGAAGAATGAAGTGCTAGAGAATGGATTTTTATTTAATAATTACTTTTCATGTTGCTGTGACAAAATACCTACCAAAAGCAACTTTATGAATAGGGGCTTGTTCGGTCTCATGTTTGACTGGTTGTACAGTCCATCGTGGTGGCGACAGGCATGGCGGTTAGGGACATAAGGCAGGTGCTCACACAACATCCACAGCAAGGAAGTAGAAAGAGCCGGACACTGGTGCTCAGCTCTTGTTCACCTTTTGATTAGTTATAGGATCCAAGCACATGGGCTGGTGCCATTAATACCCAGGGGAGGTCGTCTCTCTTAAGTTTAACCCAGAGTTTCATCTCCTCCATGACACTACAGTCCCTTCAAGGTGACAATCAAGATGAATCCTCAAAGATTGTACTGTCTGGGTTGGAGAGAAGGTTCAGCAGTATCTGCATCCCATGGCTCACAACTGCCTGTAACCCCAGCTCCAGGGGATCCCATGCTCTCTGATGGCTTCTGCATGCACACAATCACACACTCACACTGAATGACACACTCATGCATGTTTTTAAACTAATTAAAAGACTGCAGAAAAATCTCAAAATATGAAGCATTTTTATCTTATTAACACTGATACTCTTTTCTCTGCCTCTTTCCTTCCATCCCTTCCTTTTATTCCCTTTTTAATCTCTTATTTCAAGCCCATAAGTATTGATTCTGTCTATGGTGTTTCAACCCCTCAGCTGCACTCTTTGAGGAGACTCTCTGGTTCTTCTGACCCCTTGTCATGGAGAACTGATGAGGATAATGCCCCTCCCTCTGCTAATAACCCTCTTCAGCTTTTCCCTTCATTTCACAGCAACAGATGTTTATTTGAGAATGATTTGTGAACCCAGCTCTTCCGGGCTAGCCCATTCCTGGCGTCTGTCCTCGGCCTGCACTTCCCTATGAGATAGCCACATACTCTGGCCTCCCCAGCCTCAAGTGTGCATGCTTCTGTCAATAAGATCAGAACCTCTGTGCCTGGTGTCACTTCCGTGGGAAATCCCGAAGAGATAATCCAATTATTCCTTTGTTTCTTCTTCTGTCTGAACAGTTCCCACATGACTGAGTCAAAAGCTGGCCTGTCACCTTCAGTCCTGGAGAAGAAATTCTGGCAAATGACTCAAAACTTTTTAACTACTATGATCAGGTGCCCGAAGAAAGCTACGTTTCTCAGAGTTTCTCAGAGTTCATTGTCTCACTCCATACATCATGCATGGGGGGACTCGTATGGTGATGAAAAGTCTGGGGGAAGGAGTAGTCAGGGAAGAGGGCACCCCCAAAGACACCTCTCCAGTGACCCCGATTCCTCCAACTTGGCGCCACATTCTAAGACTGTTGTCACCATGTGAATCTATAAAATGACCTGTCTGTTTGTTAGATCAATTATTAGCATTGGCTCCCTGGAGTCACCCTCACTCCCACCCCAGCAGTCTGCTGCCGTGGTTCTCAACCTGTGGGTCACAATCCCTATAGGAGTCAAATGACTCTTCTACAGGGGTCACATATCATATATCCTATCTATCAGTCATTTACATTATGGATTTCTAGCAGGAGCAAAATGACAGTTATGAAGTAGCAATGAAATAATTTTATGGTTGGGGGTCACCCCAACATGAGGAACTGTGTTAAAGGATCGCAGCATTAGGAAGGTTTAGAACCACTACTCTAGAGGTTTCCCAGTCCGGTCAATCTAACGAGGTTAACAATGTCAGAATAAACTTCTTGTGTTACAAGCCGTAGAGATACTGGGAAATATTTGCACATGATATACCCAGCTACATCCTTGCTTTAGAGAGTGGACAAACAGACAAAAGAATAGATGAGTATAATCCTGCAGTCATCATCTTAGCTAATTTCCTCGTAACTAATTCTGGAGCCTTTGTCTCTCGCTAGCTATGTACTCAACCTCTACGATTTTATATCTGTATTAAAATGTATGCATATCCACATGCTGTATCTATCTACCTATATAGTATCGGTGCATGTATGTTTATTCATTCATAATGAATGTGCTCATTTAAGATACAAAAATGCTATTGCAGTACAGCTTTTTGCTCCAGACATAATGACCTTACTGTCACATCATGGAGCAGAGATACCCTTGGCCCTGTAGACATAGCAAGCCATGCAGTAAGGTGATGTCATGACAACAAAGCTGTCAACATGAAGGAGCAGGATATAGCATCAGGCCCTCTTTTGGAATTTCATTCACCACTCCCTCTTGCCTTCCAGCTACATGTGATCTTGGGAGTTGATACAGTACAACAGGGTGTAAGGCTTCCTGGCTAGCTTTAACTATCAACTTGACAATGCCTATAGTCATCTGAGAGGAGCCACCTACATCAGGTTTGGGGGAGGAGGGAGTTCTCGATTGATATAGAAAGAACCAACTACTCTGAGCAGCATCTTCCTAGGCAAATGATTCTGATCTCTATGAATAAGTTCCCTGAGTATAAGTTAGCCTATGGACCAGCTAGGACACAGCATCCTCCACTGTTCCTCTTTGGCTGTGAAGTAAGTTCCCTGCTGGGGAATATAGAGCAGGCCCGGCCTACTTTGAGTTCCCCCTCTTCCCCCTCTAGTTTCCTCCCTGACTTACCAAGGCAGAGGGTTATAAACAAACACTTCCTCTTTCAAGTTGCTTTTTGGTCATCAGAGTGTTTTATCCTAACAACTGAAACTGAGTTAGAGCATAGGCTGAAGGGAGGACCCTGTGATGGAGCTTCTCCCACCTTCTATCTATAACGGGTGGGACTTAGTACAAATGCACTAACTGGTGTCCATGGTCCTGTGGGTAACCTCTCGTCCATGCACTTGTAAATGAGCCCAGTGAACTCATTGGCTCGCTAGTTGGACTTTGGCCAAATCCTTGGTCTATCAATGATGCCTTATCTGGGTGAATGGATGTTTGCTTACATCTTCCCAGAAAAGTAATACTACTGATGCTGACAGAGAAAAATCAATGAAGCAATGTGGGTGTGACTGGACCACAGGGTGGTGGGTGGATGGACACAAAGATACCCTTCGCAATAGAAAGATGTGCTGTGCTCAATCTGAATCCTCCTGTCCTGTCTTAGTTTGCTTTTTGGTTTTGCTGTAATAAACACCACAGCCAAAAGCAACCTGGGGAGAAAAAGTTTGTTTTCCCTTACAGAAGTCCTTCATCCAGGGACGCTCAGGCAGGAGCCTAGAGGTGGGAACTCAATCAGAGACTAATAAATGAACGTTGCTTGCTCTCCGTGGCTTATACAACTCGGGCCCACTTGCCTAAGGATGGTACCAGGAAAGCTGGGCTTTCAATTAGCAATAAAAACATGTTTCATAGATGCCACAGGCCAATCTGATCTGGGCGATTCTTTCGTTGGGTTTCCCTCTTCCCAGGTGACTCTAGGTTTGAGTCAAGTCAGCTGAAACTGGCTACACGGGCTCTGAGCCACACTCCTCATACATGTCAGCGCGTGACAAATCCTCAGCACATGCATTTCAGCAGATGAGCACCGGAGTCCCAGCTCAAGGGAACCTCTAGGGCATACAGGGCAGTGAGCTTGAGACACGGAAGGGAAACCGCCCATATCTTTCTCTTCTGATCCACAGCTCGACAGCCTCGGAAACTTGTGTTTGATGAATATTTATGAATGCTGCCACTCTAATTAGAATATAAAAGCCCCGAGCTAAATTAATTAGGCTAAGAATGCACACACCACAGCAACTGCATTTGCCTTCTAGAAGATAGAACAAAGGGCAGAGGTTGCTTTTATTCAGCCACAGAAAACTCCATTAAGGGTTTAAATAAGGAACATAATGTAAAAGCATTTCCAAACATCAAGTTGTGGAAACAGAAGTCTAATCTTGGCTTGCTGGCCAGAGTCAGCATGGAAGAGCCTGGGACATCGGTTACCTTTCCACAGGTGCTCTTTGAAAGGCCTCTGCTATCCCCAAATGCCATCTCATTGGCATACAGATGCCACCTCTGCCTTTCAAGTCTCTGGAAACTCACAAGATGCCTAGGGAGTCTCACTTTTTAACTCCAACTGCAGCTATTATGATTCAACTGGTACTACCAGAGGAGGCCCAGGTTCTTGTGTCCAAAACAAGGAACTAAACGGAGTCACACAGAGAGTAAAAAGCAGAGTGGAAGAAGTGCCACACTTTAAAAGGAAGGATGTCAGAACGAAGAGAGTTCAGTGTCTCAGACAATCCAAAGAGTCGGGGGGTTAGGTAATAGAATAGAGGCGTTGCAATTATTTGAATAGCGCAAGTTTATTTTCTTACACATGTGCTATCTGATACATGTAGTTCTGTTTACAACTTCATGGATCACAGGTCTCATTGGCATCTTAAATGTCCACTTAAGTCAGGTGTTTTAGTAGTAAACTGGGCCACAGTGTGGTGGTTACTTTATGTCAGCTTGACATAGCAGCTTGAACTTAGACATACCTGGATAGGAAACCTCTGCCTCCAGCAGACTGGCTTGTAGACCAGTCTGTGGGGGCATTTTCTTGATTAATGATTGGTGTGGGAGGGCCCAGACTATTGTGGGTGGTGCCACCCCTGGGCAGGTGGTCCTGGATGCTATCCAGTAAGCAGCACTGCTCCATGGGTTCTGCTTCAGTTCCTGCCTCCAGATTCCTGCCCTGACTCCCCTCGGTAATAGAATGTGACCTGAGAGGTGTAAGACGAAATAAACCTTTTCCTCCCCAAGTTGATTTTTATCATGGTGTTTATTCCCAAGGTAGAAAACAAATTAGAAATTATAGATCATTGCCGTTCACTGGACTGCCTCTGCACCCATGCTGTGCTGGATCCCCTCCCCCATCACTCTCTCTATCTTGTGTATGGTATGAGGGAGATCTTGCCCAACTTTCCTCTTTGTCAATTTATTTTTTCATATGCTAATTTCAAAGCCTTTGTTGGGGGTCCTTCCATACCTCATGCTCAACTGTCTCCCTGCCTCAAATCCACAGTATTGAACTGTTTAAAGTTCAGTTTACATCATGGTATTTACCACAAACAGCTTCCCATTTTCCCCACATCAATTATGTTAAGTGAAATAAACCAGACAAAAAACTCAAACATTTACAAGTGAAATTTAAATAAGATTATCTTTAAATTTTAAACAAAGAAAGCTTATCTCTCTCTAGAATTTAGGAAGACAGAAAGAGAAAGTGGGACAGGAATATGAAAGAATTTGGTCCATATGCACAAAGGTATATTTAGATAGAGGAAATTCTAGAATTATATTACACAGATGAATAACTGTAGCTAGCAACAGTGAATTACATATTTCAAATTGCTGGAGAGCAGGGACTTAAATGATCTCACATCAAGACAACAAGCAATGTTGAAGATGGTAGACATATTTATTATGCTGGTTCCATCTTGACTTCATGTATTTATGCCCCGTCCCATGGTAACCCTAGGGATGCATAATGGTTCCAAGCCAGTAATCTTCCCACAGGTGGCTCCTAGATTACACCTCATCCCTTGAGGAAGGGAAGACACTGAGCTTCTGAAAGAAAATATCAAAAAAGATTTAGTTTTCTAGACCCAGCATTATCAAGGTTGCAGGGGTGGAGAAATTATGTCCCAATGATCACTTATTCTGCTTTACTTGAGAATAGGGATAAATCCTACTTTAATTCCTAGGACAGCTAACAGTTCTCTAAAAGCGTCCGGGTAACTCATGGAGTTCAAGTTCACTTTTATACAGCAGGGTTTTGTTGTTGTTGTTGTTGTTGTTGTTGTTGTTGTTGTTGTTGTTATGGGTTTGTTGCTTTTCTAGAGTAATTATCCATAGTGACACCTTTTATTTTTGATTTACATCAGCCCGGATCCTCAACCCCTAGACACAGCTGGCAGTTTTCCACAGGGAAGCAAACAAATGAGCTCTCCATGGTGCTGCCCTGGAGCCATTGTCTCCAGCGTCTCTGTTTTTCCAACCATCTGCTTTCTGTTGCTGTCCATAACCAAAATGTTGGCTTTAGTTGCCACCTTTCCAAGTTCTGGAAAGTCTGTGTGGGAATTGTTAAAACAGGTGTGTCAGTTGGTTTCTGTCAGCTTGACACAAACTAGAGTTATCTGGGAAGAGGGACCTTTTGTTTTTTGATTTTTCAAGACAGCGTTTCTCTTATAACAGTCCTGACTGTTGTAGAACTTGCTTTGTAGACCAATTTTGCCTTAACTCACTGAGATGCACCTGCCTTTGCCTCCCAAGTGCCGGGATTAAGGTGTGTGCTGCCACCACCCGGAAGGAAGAGGGACTCTTAATTGAGGATTTGTCTCCACCAGATAAGCCTGTGAGCTAGTCTGTGGGGCTTTGCCTTGATTAATGATTGATGTAGGAAAGCCCAACTCATTGTGTGGAATGCCATCCCTGGGCAGGTGATCCCGGGTTATATAAGAAAGCAGGCTGAACAAACCATGGGGAACAAGTCAGTAAGCAGCACCCCTCCGTGGCTTCATGTTCCTGCGCTGGCTTCCCTTGATGATAGACTATAAGGCTGGGAACTCTTATTTTATGTATACTTCCACTTTGTCTTTTACACACCCAAGTTTGTACCCTTCTTTGTGTACCTCTTTAAGGCAGCTTTATGAGTTTTCAATATTTATAAAACCTCTATCCTAGTCACCATATCATTTTAAATGGATCCACATGAATTGATTTATTTTCAAGATACTTTATATTATCTTATGAATAGAAAATTGCTATTACTTGTCATAAACAAGAGACAAGAGGAGCGTCAATCCAGGAAAAACATGCCGATGTTATTAAATCACATCCCAGAGATTGTTCCATAGTGAAGGCTCTTGAAATGAAGCTGACTCTCCTCTTAATGAAAGGGGGATTAAAAAGCACTCAAGTGATGTTTTTAAATCCCCCAAATGTCAAACTAATTGTTCCACGAGAATGCACTAAAAATGGGGTGGGAATCATTCAGTAGTTCAATGTTACTCAATGACACAACCATCAGCTCATAATTTGCCTGAAATAAAACAAATGATCAGAGTGAATTCTTTCAGGAAGGATATTGTGCTAAGAAACATCCATCTTAAATACTGAAAAGCACAAGGAATCACATGATGGAACACTTTCACAAAAAGGCAAAATGCAACCCTCAGCTTCTCATATGTCATATAAAAGTTATCACATGAATGGATACTAATTTTTCTGATAGGTCACAGTATAAGCAGACCAAAAGAACATGATTTTGTTCAGATTCTGTAGCTGGGAATGCTGTGATTTGTTGTTATGTGTGGCATGGTCTTGGATATTGGAGCTATCATTTGTAAGGTCCAGCCTAAAGTCCTGCTGTGATTGTCATGCTTTCCTTGGTAGTCTTCAATATCTTCCCCAAATGTGCTTCAGCTAATTTGGAGGAGAGTCCCCTATTCCATGACAATATTTACATGTTTACTGATTGAACACACTGGATACAAGTTTTTTCCTAAGGTTTTCCCTAACAGACTATTTTGAAGCCCTTTAATCCTTTTTATCTATTGTATTATTTTGGTTTAGATATTATTGTGTAGCAATTTCCTCAAATGTTGAAACATTCCTGTTGACAGAGGTTTCTGTCCCACCCGATCCCACAACCAATCAGCCCCAAAGAAACACACAGACGTCTACAATAATCATAAACTGGTTGACCTATTAGCTCAGACTTCTTATTAACACTTACATCCTACATTAACCCATAACTCCTGTCTGTGTTAGCCACATGGCTTGGTACCTTTTATCAGTGAGGCATTCACATCTTGCTTCCTCTGCATCTGGATGATGACTGCAGACTGACTCTTTCCTCCTCCCAGAATTCTCCTGTTTTTATTGCCCCACCACTACTTCCTACATGGTCATCCCACCTATACTTCCCGCCTGGCTCCTGGCAATCAACATTTTATTAAAACAATTCAAATGACAAGACCATTGTCCCACAGTAATGGTCCTTAAGTAAAGCTCCTTAAGTCAGAAAGTAGACAAATCAAAACATCGTCAGGAAGTACCTGAAACTGATGAGATTCACTAGGCTACATCCTCCAAAGAATAAAAAATACAGACTGTTGAGAGTCACTCTCAGACAAGTCAAGATGCAAGGCAGATTTGAAGATCAGATCAACTGCCTGGAAGAAATGGAAACAGCCTAGAAGGGGTTTAGACCAATTGATTCAGTTGAATATTCTCTATAATCTGTTGAGATGCCTGCAGTCTGTACAGTATGCTCTAGGTTCCCAGCTTTGGTGAGTTGTCACCCATACTGGAGTAGGTTTTGGTGATGCAGCTGTCTTTGACTCACTTCTACTTCCATAAGTAACCCCTCACCTATATTTCTGTAAGTTCAGTAAAACTCATTGATTCACCAAGTTGTACTTTGACCATAACCATATTTTGATCTGTCTTAGGATCCCTATCTGGGATGAGTAGATGTGTGTGTTGCATCTCCCCAGGAAAAGTTTTGTCACACAACAGATATGAAATGTCTTCCTTAAGGAATTGGGGAGACGGCTCTGTCTGTAAAGTGTCTGATGCTCAACCATGAGGACCCGAGTTTGATCTCTAGCATCATACAGGAAAACCATTGTCAATATTAAAGCCTGTGCCTGGAGAGGCAGAGATAGGAGGATCCTTGGGGTTTGCTTGTCGGCAAGTCTAATCAAATTACTGATCTCCAAGTTCAGTAAGAGGCCTTGTCTCAAAAATAAGGTAGAGAAGGTTTATGGAAGATGCTCTAGGTCAATCTTTGGCTTCAATAACACATAAGAACATACACACATATGTGTGTAAGTTAAGAAAAAATGGGAAGTGGAGAGAGAGAGAGAGAGTGAGAGAGAGAGAGAGGAGGAGGAGGAAGGGAGGGAGAGAGAGAGAATGGGTTAGTTAGGGTTTCTATTGATGAGTTAAAGACCATGACTAAAAAGCAAGTTAAGGAGGTAAGGGTTTGTTTGGCTTACATTTCAGCATTGCTGTTCATCACTGAAGTCAGGACAGGAACTCAAACATGGCAGGATCCTAGTGGCAGGAGCTGATGCAGAAGCCATGGAGGGGGTTTTGCTTACTGGCTTGCTCAGTCCAGCTTCTAATAGAAGTCAGGACCAATAACTGGGGATGGCACCACCCATAGTGAACTGGGCTCTCCCCCATTAATAACTAATTGAGAAAATGCCTTATAGATGGATATCATGGGGCATTTCCTCAACTGAGTCTCCTTCCTCTCATGACTCCAGCTTGTGTCAAGTTGACACATACAGCCAGTCAGAAAAGAAAGAAAGAAAGAAAGAAAGAAAGAAAGAAAGAAAGAAAGAAAGAGGAAGGAATAGAATAAAAGAAAGGAAGGAAGAAAAGAAAAGAGGAAAGAAAGGAAGGAAGGTGGAAAGAAGAAAGAAGGAAGAAAGGAAGGAAGGAAGAAAGGAAGGGAGGGAGGGATGAATAAGGAAAGAAGAAAGGAGGAAAGAAAAAAAGAAAGAAAGAAAGGTAGCTCACTCTTAGAAGCTCACACTTCCTTGTAGACTTGTTCTCAAAAGCAAGTAGAATTATAGATGGCACTTCTGAAAGGTAGGTGAGTTATGAAGGCTTCAATTCATGAGCAGTTGATCTATTGATGGATTCATAATATGTAGCATTATTGAGAGGTGATGAAATGTCAGGGAGTGGTGAAAGGAAAAGTATCAGCTTAGAACCCCCAAGACAAGTTCTCAGCTCAAAGGAGATTTATTTGACCTAGAAAGAAGTACAGAGGACAAAGGATAAGACACAAAGACAGGAGATAGGGGATGAAGGAGAAAGGGAAGGAGAAATAGGGAAGGGGATTTTGTCTCAGAGTGAAACAAAGGGACAGTCTTGGGATAGAGAGCAGACCTACATGGCCCATAGGAAAATGGCAATTTATAAAAGTAAAGGGATAAACCCCATGTTAGGATGGGGTGTTTATTTTTAATTGGGCTTGTTAATTAGGTGAGCCAAAGGGAACTTCTGATTGCTGGGCTTCAATTTTTTAATAGCTGGACTTTGGTTGCCAGCCTTTGGAGGATGAAGTCACCAAATAAAGGAATGGATCTTGGTGGCTAGTATTAGGAACGCAATCTAACAGTTTAACTATGCAGAGGGAACAAGGGAGGAGGGCAAAGCCTGCCAGAACCATGATTGCTGTGCTAGGACTGGCTAGAGTCCCTTCAAATGGAGCCTTGGGAATTTGGTGGCAGGCCTCTGAAGCATGTGACTTGTCCCATGTCCCTTCCTTTCTGTTACCTTCTTTCTCTGCTTTCTGACCACCATAAGATGAGTAGCTTTTACTCCAGCCCCACTACTGCAATATTCTGCCTCTTCTGATGGAACACATGGATGGCCTCTACACTGTCAACTTAAGTTGCTTTTCTGGACCAAAGGCTAAAAGTAGCCTCACCTGACACTGTCTCTCAACCCCAATGAATTTTCTTCATAGCCTGAACAATTATCTGAAATTAACTTTTGAGTTCTCAGTGCTCAATGAGAATAGAGACTTGTGTAACCCAACCAGTACAGTAGCTACTTTCTGTCCATACTAAAAAACTGTGTCCAGAATGTTCCCAGGGAACATTCCAAATTATTTTGTTAAATGATACTCACTGGAGTAGCTTGATGATGTCTCCTTCCAGTGTCTCTACACACAGGGCATACAGGGCAAGTGCTATTGAGAGAATGGACATGGTGTTGGGTACCCTGGAGGGGGAAGATGAAGCTGATCCATCTACATTTACATATCAATATGGCTGCCTGGGTCTTTATAGTCCGCATCATCTGTGCCTGTTACTTTTGTTGATGTTGTGCCAAATATCAAGCAAAAATGACTCAAGGAAGACTATATTTTGGTTCATAGCTAGAGAGCATCTAGTCCACTCCAGTGGGGAGGACGGGGCAGCAGGAACATGAGATGGCAGTCACATTTCATCCACAGTCAAGAAACAGAAGGAGATAAATACTGATAGTTTCTTTCTCCTTTTCCATTCAGTCTGTGGCCCTAGCAAATGGGATAGCGATGCCCACACTGAACATGAGTTCTCCCATTAAGCTTGTCTCAAAATGTTTTCATAGGCAGATCCAGAGACATGTTGTCTAGGAGATCAAGGTCCCACCATCAAGATGATTGGTAGGATTTTATTCACATCTTTCCTTCATTACCTAACTGTGTCCCAGGTGCCCTGTACTGCCTCAGTGAGTGTGGAAAACTGATAGGGTCTGTGATGTGGAGAACACTGCCATGGGCACTGGGACCTTGGGACAGTCTTGTTGCTCCGTGACAAGCCTCACTTCACCTCAAATTTCAATGAACAAAGGCCTCCATTCTTTGAATTTTGGTTCTTTATTTTCATTTGAGGTTTCATTTTCACAGAAAATTCATCTTTTTGTTGCAATGTTTGATGATAATTAAAAGGCACAAAAGCAAATGAATGAATCATCACAATATTTTAAATTAAATATTACCGCGTCTGGATGCATGAGAAGGTTTTCATTATTCAGTGCCACAATTGGGCAGAGATTTCAATTATGTCTAACAATATTCTCTACTCTCAACATTAGAAAGTGTCCAGGAAATGAAAATAGAATTTTCCATATTGATGCAATTTTGTGAACAATCCATCTGCTTATTATAAATACTTGAACTGCATTGATGTCAGTCAACTAAAAGAATTAAAAGGTTTTTAGCTTACTGCAAGCAAAACTCGTCCATGGTGGGCAACTGCACATACCTCAGTCAAGACAGGAATTAAAAAACTACTTAAAATTATACAGTTACACAGATGAAGAGATGGGTTAGCAGTAAAAATGCTTGTTACACAATCAAGAGGACCAAAAATGAGATCTTTAGAATACATATTAATTGACTGTTATAGCCCATCCATAATTTTGGCCCTGGAAGGTACACACCAAGGATCCCTGGAAGAAGCTAGCTAGTGAGACTGGCAATTGAAGAGATCTGAATTGGGTTGAGAGATCTGGATTGTGTGTGTGTGTATCACACAAAAACTACACAAATGTTCATAGCACTTTGTTAATAGAACATAGAGAGTTTAAATGTTTGTCAGCTGATTACAGGATAACAGAAGTTCATCTGTTCACATGAAGTGGCACTATTTGCCACTAAAAGGGATTAAAAGCTATCATGATCTGATATGAGTGAGACTTGAGAGCACTGGGCTAACTGAAAGTTATCATGGTGGCCATTTGAGAGAGAATCATCACCCACTGCCTTATGTGTTTAACACTTGATCTCCTGCAGATGGCATTGTTTGGGGGAGGTTATGGAACCTCTAGAATTTGGAATCTGGCTGGAGGTTTACCATTTGTGGGGTTTGTTAAACAATCATCAGTGCCCTTCTTCCTCTGTGGAATTTTTTATTCCGGATATTTTATGGAAGTAGAATCTGATGGCAGGTGATTCTTTCCACAAGCCTGGCTTCTTTCAGTTAGCCCAGTGTTCTCAAGTCTCACTCATATGAGATCATGATAGCTTTTAATCCCTTTTAGTGGCAAATAGTGCCACTTCATGTGAACAGATGGACTTCTGTAATCCTATAATCAGCTGATAAACATTTAAACTCTCTACATGATAACTAGGTAATGGGAACAATGGGGTTTCAAAATGAATCCTACTATTTATTTCCAAACATTCTTAAGTTAAATTGTGGTCTTTGCCTCACAGCTTTAAAAATTTGCAAGGAAAACATTAAGTTTCTCTTTTTAACTGAGTCATTTGTGGGGGTGCTGTATTTATTCCAGGTTAACCATCACAAAACTTCAGTGAAAGCTCGCATCACCACCATACCTTAACAAACCAATTCTAAATTCAGATCAATGAATTCGCTTTAATTTGATGAAGGGAACCTAATTTGATTGTATTCCCATGTGAATACTTATGTTTAAATGGCTCTTTTCACTGGTGGTGTTGGTGCTTTCTCAGGTCTCAGGTCTCTTTACCTTATACGTTTCCCTATTGCCAAGGGTTCTCTGATGAAGACACTACTAGGAAATGAGCTGCAGTGGTATCTTTGAGGACCAACTGTCAGGAACTCAACTCCCAAAGTTCCTCTTTCTCTTGGGGTTTTAACCCCAGCATTGCAGCAGGCTCTCTTGTGGACTGAAACAGCCAGACATTCTACAAAACCATCATCAAAGAGTCAATGCAATGCATAACCCATGTTTCTATATTCTCCTGAAAATAACACAACTTTGAAAACCTATCCAGGGGTCTTATGGTTTCTCTTGCTGTGAAAAGACACCACAACCACAGCAATTTTTGTAAAGGAGAAACATTTAACTTGGGTGGCTTCCATTTTCAGTGGTTTAGTCCATGATCATTGTGGTGAGACAGACCAGACATGTGTGCCTGGTGTGCAGGCAGACACGGTACCGAAGGGCTAGCTGAGAGTTCTACATCTTGCACAGGCAACAGGAAAGTGGTCTGAGACACTGAAAATGCCTCGAACATCTCAAAATCCACCTCTACAGTGACACACACCCTCCAACAAGACCACACCTACTCCAACAAGGCCACACCTCCTAATAGTGCTACTCCCTTAGAGACTACTTTCTTTCAAACCACCACACCAGGGTTAAGAATGGAATAATTCTGAACTTTGCTAGATCATTAATTAACATGTATTGTTTACAACAAACAATGACAGCCCACACTTATTCAGCACGTAAACCTTAGGCAGTTGACAAACTACTAATTTTATTACTAGAATATCTATTAGCTCAGCAACATTATGATGCCTACTTAAGTGGAGATAATATGATCTGAATTAATTCTGAAAATTTAAATATTAATTGTAATTGCCCTATTAACTTAATGAAAATATTTTAAAATAAAATTCATTTTTGTTACATGCTGCCGATTCATTCAGTTAAATTTGGAATTGAATTAGTGTGTTTTACTCAATAATATTCCTTTGGGGGGATATTTGATGACATAAGTTTTAGACTATTAAAGTTACCAATTATTTTTGTTTGATTTTTTGAGACATGGTTCTCTGTGTGACAGCCCAGCCTATCCTAGAATTTGTGTTGTAGACAAGGCTGGCCTCGAACTCACAGAAATCTGCCTTCCTTGGCTTCCCAACTGCTGGGGTTAAAGGCGTGTACCACCACCACCTGGGCTAAAGGTGACTTTTTTAATCACTTAAAATATGTAACCAGTAAGTTCAGTGAGAGTTTTTGAAGGGCCTTTTTCCATTGCTAATTATTTTCTCTTTAAATAACTTACATGATTTTCCTAATAAATAGAATAAGACAAACAACAACAACAAAATACCCAGTATTATGCCTTTTCCCATCTACTGGCGCCAGCTCAGCTCTCTTCTGTTAGCATCTGATATTCTTTGTTGTTTTCCCACTTGACTTGTTTTGTTATTGCTTGTTCGCCTTCCATCAGTTTCATGTGAGTTTCTTTGGTGCTGCGGAACTTGGGGTCAGCCCAACCCACACTGAGCAGGTGCTCTAGCTCTGCCATTGCGCTCCACCATCAGTACTCTTTTTAATACTTGCTCTGAGACAGGGTCTCACCATGGTGTCTAGGCTGGCCATAACTTCATGCAGCGGTCCATGAAGGCCTTGAACTTGTGATCCTCCTGCCTCAGAGCCCTCAGTAGTTGTGATAGCAGGCCTGTGCTGTTACACCCAGTTTCATATAAATATATAAATTACTTTTTAAAAAAATTTAAGTTACAGTGTGTGTGTGTGTGAGAGAGAGAGAGAAAGAGAGAGAGAGAGAGAGAGAGAGATAGCATGTGTACATAAGCATGCATATATCACAACATGTGTGTGAGGGTCAGAGGTCAGAGAACAAGTTGCAGAAGTCAGTTCTTTTACCGCGTGGGTCCTGGAGATCAAATTCATGTCATCTGGTTTGGTAGCAAGCGCCTTTACTCGCTGAGCCCTGTGTCTCTAGGTCCTGGAGCTTAGGCTATCCACAAGATGTCTCCACCAGGTGCGAATGCCAATAGTTTTGCACCAGAACAGTCCCAGCCTCCCAAACCCCTGATCAGTTATAAAATATTTTTTAAAATATTTTTTAAATGTAGTGAAAATTAAAAACTTACAGAGCACAAGAAAGAGAGGCAAATACTAAGGAATTAAAACAAGAATCAGATATGCTAACTTTTTATTATATTGAATGATGAGGATGGTGAAAAGTGCAAAAAGATTAATTAAATAAAAAATAACAATTATAAAGTGTCCCAAACTTTCTTTATGAGATAATAAGTAAATAGAGAACATTTATGCAATCAGTGTCACCAAACTGATGAGATTAGTGAGAAGGCAATTCTATGCTGAGACTGCGTTGGGGATGGAGAAGAATACAAAACTATGATTTTATAATGAGAAGTCAATAGTAGCTACATAGAGAAGGAGGAATGGACTTAGCTGTGTCTAAGGAAATGGATCTAAGAGAGTGGAAATGCCTCACCTTCAGGAATTGATCTCTCAAGCACAGGACTCTCAACATCAGCTCTGAAAGATTTGGCTTGGATATCTTCTTTTATTATAATAAAATATTGAATGAGTTAAGCGGGCCAAGGAGATGGAAAATTGCTAATGCCCTCTGCCTCAGTTGAGTGGAAATCTTGAGTTCATGGCTGGCATGAGAATCAGAGTCAATCCTCCGAAGGAGCGGGGCTTGGTTTGTCTGCAAGAGTCACTCAGCAGAGAGAGGCCCAATAAATCAGCTGTTGGATGGTAAATGTACAAGAAGCCTCGTTCTGCCAACTGAGTGCTTTTGCTATGGACCCAAATAGAAAGCAATCAGTGCCCCTATTGAGCTTATATTTAAGATGGGGAAGATGGTAAATAGATAGTAAGCATGGAAACAAATAAACACAACAAAGTTAAAGACTATGTCTTAGGAAACAAGACATCCAAGAATGATCCCTAAAGCTGAAGTAAGGAAGACAGAGGAAGAGAGAGAAGAAGGAATGATGGAGGGAAGGGAAGAAGGAATTAAAAGGAAAAGGTAAAAAAAGTGGGGGCATAAAGGAATGTATTAGGGATAAACCAGAAACAAACAGGAAGAGTCTGTTTGGAAGTATACCAAGACAGAAGCAAGTTTTATTTTAATATACAGGATTTTATTGTGGGGAATTATTGCGATTTAGGTTCTGGGGAGATGATTCCAGTAAAGTGCTCATTATGCAAACAGAAAGATCTGAGTTCCAGCCACCCAGAATCCACATAAAACAGAGCATAGGGGTAATGTTAATAATCCCAACACTGGGGAGATGGAAGCAGACAGATCCGTGGGGCTTGCTGGCCAGAAAGTCAAGAAGCATAAAGATACTCCAGACCCAGTGTGAGACCCTGCCTCAAAACACAGGGTAGAGCACACATAAAAACATCTGAGGTTGACCTGTGACCTCCTCACGCACACGTGGAAACACACCACCCATATGAATACACCCACCTCTCATACATCCCACACAATTATTAAGAATTCCAGACAATTGGCTCTCATTTTCCCTTTCTCTGCTTCTATGTAAGTAGTCTTCATATCTATATATACCAGTTTAGCAGCCTCTCCCAGTCTGTACTAGAGTCTGTAAATACTTGTGTCCCCATTTATATGCTGCAGCATTTGCATGAAGGCTATATGCATCATTCTGTGCACTTCAGTCACCTCTGGATGACTTCATACCCATTGTGATATAAATGTTAAGCAAATGCTCAGCACACTGTACTGTTTAGAGTATAATAGCGAGAAGAGATAAGTTGTCCATTCCTGGGAAAAGTTCTGGTTAGTTTTGACTGTCAACTTGATACAATGTAGAGTTAATCTGGGAAGAGTCTTAGTCGGGACTCATGTAGAGGAAACTAGTTTATAGACATGTCTGAAGGGATTGTCTTCATTGTTCATTGATGCAGGAATACCCAGCCCACTCCAGGTGGCATCATTCCCTAGGCAAGCGTTCTTGAACTGTGTAAGAAAGCTAGCTGAGTATAAGATGGCCTGTGGTGCAATAAGCAACACCCTCTATGGCTCCTGTTGTACTGCTTAGTTATGAAATGAGTAACTCTGTGTGGCATAGCACACAGCTCTGACATCACGTTCCTGCCTTGACTTCTGTCAATGATGGACTATGACCTCTAAGCTAAAATAGACCTTAAATGCCCCCAGTCTCTTTGGGTTGAATGTTTTATTACAGCAACAGAAGGGCCAATAGAATATATTCTGGTTATCATGAACATTGCTGTACCCACCATGGGAATGGGGATGTCTCTTTGACACATTGATTTCATCTCCTCTGGATCCACACCCAGAAGAGGGATTACTTCATAAGTCACATCCATTCTATTTTTAGCTGTTGAAATCACTGCAATTCTGTTTCCCACAGAGGTTCTAGGGATTTACCCTATCACAAATGGCATATAATGTGTCCCTTGTCCACACAGTCTGGGCAGTGCCCATTGACTTCTATGGTTTGGGTGTATATTTCCCTGACATTGATGGTGCACAGCTCCTTTTTATCCATGTAGCAACATTGCTGATGAGTCTTTGTGTGTTTACAAGTGACATATCCGGTTTTATGAAGACTAAATAACCAAGTGCAAAGAACTCACCCTCTTATCCAGTAATTTAGAATGTGCTATCTACATTTATCTAGAAGTCATGGGCTCTTATGGTTCAAAACTTTGTATGAACCCGTGGCTAGATAGATCATGGGCCCTTGAGGGAGAGCTTACTGTTAGTAGTCTGCTAAACAGAAATTAAATAGGCATAGTATTAGAAGGACTTTTAGTGACTTTTCTCTGTACCCACAGATACAAATAGCTCTCATTCCTCATCAGAGAAACTTCCCCTTGTAGTAATTCTAAGATCCTAAACTGGCAAGCAAAGAGAGAAAAATAAACTGTGGAATGTTCAACCCCAAATATGATGGACAAATCATTCCTCTCTTCTCAAGAATCAGGCATCATGAAGAAAGGGATCAGAAAGATTGAAAGAACCAGTAGGCAAAAGACAATGTCTAGAAAACCACTCTCTGGGCATAGTAGGCAGTTTCACGCATGAATTTGCAGTGATTCTAAAATCGGTCACATGACCTGTGTAAGTTTAGGACAGACTAATCCCAACATGGGGTGTGAGGAGATAGGCAAGTTCAACCTCTCACTGAGGAACTATTGACATTTGATTTCTGCTGGGAGAAGGTGAGTCAGTTGTCTTTGATTGTGTGACCCCTAGCAGGGTGACCACACTTCAGGTCAGGCCCCACACCCAAGAGTAATTGTACAACACAAATTAGACTCAAGGAAGGACAAAAAAAAAGAAAAGAAAACTCAAAGTTGAGTGGGTATGGAATGGAGGTAGAGAGGGTGGACTTAGAAGAAGTAAAGGGAAAGGAAGAATACTATCAAAACACATTGCCTTCATTTCTCAAGGATTTGTACAAATGCTATTTTTAAAAAGAATCATAATTTTGCTTTGCAAATTCCACACCATCCACAGTCAAACAAAGCAGTGCCTAAGGTTTCTCCTCCACATGAGTCAACTTTTTACTAATGTATTATCTTAAACAGCAGCAGAAGAAACCCTGCTTCCTGCATCCATGCTTTGTATGACTGATAGAAAAAAAGCACCTCCCCTTCTTTTTACAGCTCTGTGTGAGGAGTATCTTAATTCATCCCTCCAGTGTCTACTGGGAGAAAAATGTCAACCCCAGGTGTTTTTATATTGCTTTTATTGAGCTATATATTTTTTCCACTCCCCTTCCTTCTTCTTCTCTCCCCTTCTACCCTCTCCCATGGTCTCCATGCTCCCAATTTACTCAGGAGATCTTGTCTTTATCTACTACCCATGTACATTAGATTCATGTATGTCCATACTTTCTTCATCTACTCTTCAATTGAAGGGCATCTAGGTTGTTTCCAGGTTCTGGCTATTACAAACAATGCTGCTATGAACATAGTAGAGCATATACTTTTGTTGTATGATAAGGCCTCTCTTGGGTATATTCCCAAAAGTGGTACTGCTGGGTCCAGGGGTAGGTTGATCCCGAATTTCCTGAGAAACCTCCACACTGCTTTCCAAAGTGGTTGCACAAGTTTACATTCCCACCAGCAATGGATGAGTGTGCCCCTTTCTCCACAACCTCTCCAGCTACGTATTAGAGTACTACTCAGCAGTAAAAAAACAAGAACTTCTTGAAGTTTGCAGGCAAATGGATGGAAATAGAAACACTACCCTGAGTGAGGTAAGCGACACCCAAAAAGGGGAACATGGGATGTACTCACTCATATTTGGTTTCTAGCCATAAATAAAGGGCATTGAGCCTATAGTTCGTGATCTTAGAGAAGCTAAATAAGATGGAGAACCCAAAGAAAAACATATAGGCATCCTCCTGAATATTAACCTTCATCAGGCAATGAAAGGAGACAGAGACAGAGACCCACATTGGGGCACCAGACTGAAATCTTAAGGTCCAAATCAGGAGCAGGAGAGAGAGCACGAGCAAGGAACTCAGGACCGCGAGGGGTGCACCCACACACTGAGACAATGGGGATGTTCTATCGGGAACTCACCAAGGCCAGCTGGCCTGGGTCTGAAAAAGCCTGGGATAAAACAGGTCTCGCTGAACATAGCGGACAATGAGGACTACTGAGAACTCAAGAACAATGGCATTGGGTTTTTGATCCTACTATACGTATTGGCTTTGTGGGAGCCTAGGCAGTTTGGATGCTCACCTTACTAGACCTGGATGGAGGTGGGTGGTCCTTGGACTTCCCACAGGTCAGGGAACCCTGATTGCTCTTTAGGCTGACGAGGGAGGGGGACTTGATTGGGGGAGGGGGAGGGAAATGGGAGGTGGCGGTGGGGAAGAGACAGAAATCTTTAATAAATAAATAAATAAAAAATAGTAAAGTAAAAAAAAATAAAAAAAAGATTCATGTATGTCTCTCTTAGGGTCCTCATAGGTTCTCTGGGAATGTGATTTGTAGGCTGGTTTTCTTTGCTTTATGTCTAACAGCCACTTACGAGTGAGTACATATAATAGTTGTCTTTCTGGGTCTGGGTTACCTCACTCAATATGATGTTTTCTAGATCCTTTCATTTGTCCACAAATTTCAAGATGTCATTATTTTTTTCTGCTGTGTAGTACTCCATTGTGTATATGTACCATATTTACACATCCATTCATTGGTTGAGGGGCATTTAGGTTACTTCCAGTTTCTGCTATGAACATAGTTGAGAACATGCCCTTGTAGTATAGCTGGATATCCTTTGGGCATATACCTACTGAATAGGAAAAGATCTTCACCAACCCCACATCAGACAGAGGGCTGATTTCTAAAATATACAAAGAACTCAAGAAATTGATCATCAAAAGAACAAATTATCCATCAAAAAATGGGGTACAGACCTAAACAGAGAACTTTCAACAGAGGAGTCTAAAATGGCTGAAAGATACTTAAGGAAATGCTCAACATCCTTAGTCATCAGAGAAAAGCAAATCAAAACAACTCTGAGATTCCATCTTACACCTGTAAGAATGGCCAAGATCAAAACACTGATGACAGCTTATGCTGGAGAGGATGTGGGGTAAAGGAACACTCCTGCATTGCTGATGGGAGTGCAAATTGGTACAGTCCCTTTGGATATCAGTGTGGTGATTTCTCAGAAAATTAGAACTCAACATACCTCAAGACCCATCAATACCACTTTTGGGTATATGTAATGTGTGATTTATGCTTTAGACGTGTTTCTTTTACATATGAGGGTGCCTTTGTATTTGGGGCATAGATGTTCAGTATTGAGATTTCCTCTTGATAGATTTTTCCTGTGACTAATATGAAATGTTCTTCTGTCTCTTTTGATTGATTTTAGTTTGAAATCTATTTTGTTAGATATTCAGATTGCTATATCAGCTTGCTTCTTAGGTCCATTTGACTGGAAATTTTTCTCTCAACCCTTGACTCTGAAGCAATGTCTGTCTTTGAGGTTGAGGTGTGTTTCTTGTATGCAGCAGAAGGATGGATTCTGTTTTCATATCCAATCTGTTTGCCTGTATCTTTTTATAGATGTGCTGAATCCATTTATATTCAGGGATATAAATGACCAGTGATTGCTAGTTCCTGTTATTTTAATTTTCATTGGTGGTGATGTTATTGTGTGTGTTTTTCCCTTCTTTGGGATTTGCTGCTGTGAGATCATCGATTGTATGTGTTTTTGTGTAGCCAGCTTCCTTGGGTTGGAGTTTTCCTTCTAGTACTTTGTGTATGGCTGGGTTTGTGGCTAGGTATTGGTTAAATCTGGTTCTGTCACAGAATACCTTGTTTTGTCTGTCTATGGTGATTGAAAGCTTTGCTGGGTATAGTAGTCTTGCTTGGCATCTGTGGCCTCTTAATGTCTACACAATGCTTGACCAGTACCTTCTGGCTTTCATTGTTTCCATTGAGAAGTCAGGTGTAATTCTGATATGTCTGCCTTTATACGTTACTTGGTCTTTTTCCTTTGCAGCTCTTAATATTCCTTCTTTATTCTGTATGTTTAGTGTTTTAATTATTATGTGACTAGGGAACTTTTTTTTGATCCAGTCTACTTGATATTCTGTAAGCTTCTTGTATCTTCTTATGCATATCTTACTTTAGGTTGGGAAAGTTTTCTTCTATGATTTTGTTGAATATATTTTCTGTACTTTTGATGGGCTTCTCTTTCTTCTATCACTATTATTCTTAAGTTTGGTCTTTGCTTGGTGTCCCATATTTCTTGGATATTTTGTGTTAAGCTTTTGCTAGATTTAATGTTTTCTTTGACTGGTGAGTCTATTTCCTCTTTTGTATCTTCAGCACTTGAGATTCTTTCTTCTATCTCTTGTATTCTGATGTTTATGCTTGCACTTGTAGTTCCTGATCATTTTTTCATACTTTTAATTTTATTATTTACTCAATTTGTGTTTTTTATTGTCTCTATTTCAGTTTTTATGTCTTGAATAGTTTCTTTCATCTGTTTGATTGTTTTTTTCTTGGTTTTCTTTAAGGGATTTGTTGATGTCTTCCAATTTTTTTGTTTGTCTTTTCTTCCATTTCTTTGAGGGAATTTTTCATTTTCTCCTTAAGGGCCTCAAACATTCTCCTAAAGTTTTTTTTAGGTCATTTTATTCTGCATCATCTGTATTTGGTTGTTCAAGTGTTGCTGTTGTAGGGTCACTAGTTTTTATTGGTATTGAGTGTGTTCTTACCTTATCTACCTATCTTTTCTTCTGATTGGTGTAGTTGGGGCTGTGTCTCTGGTGAGCAATCTTCGAGGTACCAGTGGATTCAAGGCTCAGATGGCTGTTCCTCATGATGCAATCAAGGCCATGGTTCCTGTCGCCCTGGAGGTCACTCGGTGTTCCTGGAGGTCTCTCAGTGCTCCCAGGAGTCATTCTGCAATACTGGGGGTCATTTGGGTCTGATTCCATGGACGCTGCTGCCTTGAGCCTGCTCTGGCAGAGGTTATTGACTCAGGCCTGCTCCCTCAGAGGTCCCTAACTCACACCTGGTCCCTCATAGGTCACTGGCTCCCAACCCCCGGTGTTTTAAAGCCGATAACCCAGAGAAAGGAACTGCGGTCCATTCACAAATATCTTTCAGTATTTGGCTGAGAACTGTAGGTACAGGCCAAACATTCTATAACACTGAGAAAGGATGTATGAAGAAACAGCATGTATTGGAAGCATGGGCCTTTGGTTCCCAATCTAGCACCTGCATGTCAGAAGCAAGCATGAGAGGTGCTTTAGTTAAGTGCTGATGAGCTAAGCCTAGAAAGTCAGTGCAATGCACGGTGCATAGCTTCATCCCCAGATCCAACATGACATCCCCTAAAGTGATGGAGTCTGATACATGGCCAGGGTCAGGGAAGATTTGCAAAGCATTTACCGGAACTGCCTCATAGCCAAGGCAGGATGTTGATGATTTGGATTGGTGGACCCAAAGCTGCAAGCTCCTGCAGAGTCTCAAGGTGAAAGATATAAATCACCATAAGGAAGCTGCTTTGGTTTCCCTTCGAATTTTACTTCTGCATTCTCTGGAGCAAGCAGATAAATTGAGCTTGTTCTGAGTATTATTTAATAAAGGAACAGGAAAAATGTGCCCCGTCCCAAGGCTGTTTAGCACAGAACAGGCAGTACGCTGGCTTTGGATCTCAACAATTTTAGTGTGTGTGGACCATCTGTTATTTGTGGCGAGTAATAGAATTTATTTTTCCAGGGTTTTGTCTCCAGGTGTGTTATAAGAAATGGTTCTAATTGACTCTTCTAGCTGTATCACCTTGAAGAAACAGCTCAGCCCTATAAACCGTTTTCCCAATTACTTTTTGCACTAAGAGGTTCTATGATTTCCCCTCCCTCCCTAAGTTTCCTCATGCCATTCAAAGGTGTTTTCATTTTAAATGAACACCCCTTGCCTTCATTGAAAGTCAGCTAGAGAAGACTCAGACACATAACAATGGTTATGTAACCATGTTTTCTGCAAATCTCTTTTTCTAATCCCAGCAATGTAAGTCAATCCCAACAAATACATGTTACTGAAAATGTTGTTTGGGAAATATCCACTCAAGCTTCTTAATCATTTGAGAAGTAGTCACCCAAACTGCATAACCAATTGTTGTCTGTAGTGATATCTTGTTTGTACTCTAACAAATAAAGCTTTCCTGAAGATCAGAGGGTGGAGCTACCAACTGTTTAAACACAGAGGTCTGGAGGTCTGTACAAACAGACAGGAAGTGATATGGTTGGGCAGAGAGAGAAATATAAGGGGCTGGGAGACAGGCACTCAGTCTGTTTTTTGGCTGACAAGTTACTAAGGTCAGAGTTGGCTATGACTTGTTCCTTTCTCTTTTAGGTCTTTCATCATTTACCCCAATATCTGCTTCCAAGTTTTTGTTATTAAGATCAATTAGAACTTGTGCGACAATTGGTGCCCAATGTGGGGCTTGAGCCCATGACCCTGAGATTAACAGTTACGTGCTTTATTGACTGGGCTAGTTGGGCACAAGATAATGAAGAAATTGATCAAATATTCATTGGAAATGGGCTGGAGGGCTCAGAATTTCAGAAAAAAATCATGTCAACAGCAAAGGTTTGAAAAAAGATTTTTCCATCACCTAGCAACAAGTCAATAAAATTATAAGAAAATGGCCTATTTGTTCTATATACAACTACCACTACCTGCAGGAAGTAATCCAAAGGATATTCAAAGGAATAAAATGTCACAGGAGACTTTGTTTCGTTTTGTAGAATTTGGAAAATTAAAATATGTATATAGACCATTGATACATTTTCAAAATATAAATGGGCAACTGATTTGAGTTCTGAAAAGAATGACTGGTAGTCATACATATGCTAAAAGTCATGGCCATCATGGGTATACCTGTATAAATTAAGACAGACTATCAAAAGAATAAATAACCCAATAAAAATGGGGTACAGACTTAAACAGAGAACTCTCAACAGAAGAATTCAAAATGGCTGAAAGACACTTAAGGAAATGCTTAACACCCTTAGCCATCAGAGAAATGCAAATCAGAAGAATAAAGGCATCCAGCTAAGAAATCTGAAGACCACTGGACAATTGGTAGATTTGAAGAAAATTGACAAATATTCTAGAAAAAAATGTCCCAAGAAAAAAAGTAAATTGGCCTATTGGTATATCACATTTCCAACAGAATAAAGTTTCATAAATCTTTCCACAAGTTTGCTTTTGTTGTTCTCTGCAGACATACAATGCAAATGATCTTTTTTAGTCTTAGCCCAGTTAAAAATTAAAGCTGGCACATGTCCTTGTGGCACGATTGAGCATCCTTTGGATATATATCCAAAAGTGGTATTACTGGGTGTTGAGGAAGGTTCTGAGAAATTACCACACTGACATTCAAGGGGACTGTACCAGCTTGAACTCCCACCAGCAATTAAGGAGTGTTCCCATTACCCCACATCCTCTCCAGCATAAGTTTTCATCAGTGTTTTTTATCTTGGCCATTCTTACAGTTATAAGATGGAATCTCAGAGTTGTTTTGATTTGCATTTCTCTGATGACTAAGGATGTTGAGTATTTCCTTAAGTGTCTTTCAGCCATTTTAGATTCTTCTGTTGAGAGTTCTCTGTTTAGGTCTGTACTCCATTTTTTTTATCAGATTATTTGTTCTTTCGATGACCAATTTCCTAAGTTCTTTATATATTTTGGAGATCAGCCCTCTGTCTGATGTGGGGTTGGTGAAGATCTTTTCCCATTCTGTAGGTAGGCTGTCATTTTGTCTTCTTGACCCTGTCCTTTGCTTTACAGAAGCTTTTCAGTTTCAGATCCCATTAATTGTTTCCCTCAGTGTCTGTGCTACTGGGGTTATATTTAGGAAGTGGTCTCCTGTGCTGCTCAACTATGCTCAGAGCAGCATTGTTTATCATATTTAGAACCTGGAAATAACCTAAATGCCCCTCGACTGAAAAATGGATAAAGAAAATGTGATACATTTACACAATGGAGTACTACACAGCAGAAAAAATAATGACATCCTGAATTTTGCAGGCAAATGGATAGAGCTAGAAAACATCATTTTAAGCCGGGTGGTGGTGGCGCATGCCTTTAATCCCAGCACTCAGGAGGCAGAGGCAGGCGGATCTCTGTGGGTTCGAGGCCAGCCTGGTCTACAAGAGCTAGTTCCGGGACGGGTACCAAAGCTACAGAGAAACCCTGTCTCAAAACAACAACAACAACAACAAAAAAACCAAAAACAAAAACAAAAAAAGAAAAGAAAACATCATTTTGAGTGAGGTAACCCAGACCCAGAAAGACAATTATCACTTGTACTCACTCATAAGTGTTTTCTAAACATAAAGCAAAGAAAATCAGCTTACAAATCACAATCCCAGAAAACCTAGACCACAATAAGGACCTTAAGAGAGACATACATAGATCTAATCTACTTGGGAAGTAGAAAAAGACAAGATCTCCTGAGTAAATTGGGAGCTTGTGGACCTTGAGAGATGGTTGAAGGGGAAGGGAGAGATAGGGAGGGAAGCAGAGAAAAATGTATAGCTCAATAAGATCAATATTTTTTTTTAAAAAAATTAAAGCTGACTTTGGAGTTGGCTCTCTCCATCTCTAAACCCAAGCATGCTTGTTAAATTAAAATCTAAAATCTTTGTCTCATGTCTGAAGAGCTTCCTAATATTAAACATAAAAAAAAATTCAAGGGACTATTGTATGGCCACTAATCTCACAATCCATTGGGGGTTTTATTCTTTAAAGATTTGCTTAAGATATAAATATTATATCAAAATTTATAGGAGATTAATATATATGTATATATATTAAATTTTGTCATAATATTAATGATCATATAGAGTACTAACTAATTCTAGAAAAAGGCTTTGTCTAGCTTCTTGTACATGATTTTTGGTTTGAGTCTCTATCAGGTAACTAGCAATTAGGTTTTCGTACTCTGAATGTACTTAACAAGTATTGATTCTTTGACTTACTTGAGATCTGCTGCATATGACATTTAAAATGTTTGAGTTTTCTTTAGGGAAATCATGACCATGCAACCTTTGATGTCTCCAAAAGAATGATGAGAGCCCACAATGACAATGCCACTGGAAGAAGCATGGGATAAAACAGGACTCTCTGAACATGGCGAACAATGGGGGCTGATGAAAAGCCAAGGACAATGGCCCTGGGTTTTGATCCTACTTCAAGTTTGGGCTTTGTGGGAGCCTAGACAGTATGGATGTTCACCTTCCTGGACATGGATGGAGGGGGGAGGACCTTGGACTTTCCACAGGGAAGGGAACCCTGACTGCTCTTTGGATTGGAGGGGGAGGGTGAGGGGAGTGGGGGGAGGGGGAGAGGGGTGGGAGGAGGGGGAGGGAAATGGGAGGCTGGGGGGAGGCGGAAACTTTTTTCGTTTTCTCAAAAAAAAAAAAAGAAAATGCCACTAAGCTGACAAACATCTAAAGATCAGCTATGGACGACAAACTGCTCAGGACAATTTTGAGGTGGCTATCTCATATGATCCAGCCTCACAGACTACTCTAGCCAGTACTTGAGACATGCCTTTTACTTTGCCATTATGTGGAGAATGGACAATAAATGATAAAGCTACCTCTCCCAGGACTTGACAAGTAACACAATTTTTTCTTTTCAGGTCCCCTAAAGATGCCATTGCCTCCAGACAGCAGGAAGTAAATTTAAGAACACAATACCCATATTCTCAAGAAGTGGAGTGGGTGGATTTTTGTAATTCAAGGGATTATTAGATGTTTGTCATAGTTTAGGTGATTGGTTGGAAGTTATTATTGGTAATGGTCGTAAAAATATTTTTAAAAAGAGATTAGATTAAAGGTTCTTGTTTTGAAAAAAGAGAAAGAAAAAAGGGATATAGATATGATAGGATATAAGAGTAGATTAATGCATCTACTTTGAAAAGAAAAAGGAGGGATATAGAAACAGGATAAAAAAGTAGATTATACTTATAAACCAAAAAAGCAACTACTAGTTTTAAACATTTTAAATTGATATGGATCTTTGTATATTAATACAAAATTTTGATTAATTTTGTTAGAACATACCGTACATACATTTCTAATCTTGCTCAAGATATTTTACCTATACAGTTCATTTAAAAATGTAAAGCTAATTTATAGTCCTTGAAAGTTATTATTGCCAACTAATTAAGATATAAAGAAAAAAAATAAGATATAAAGAAATGCAAGTTAGTTGCTAATCATTGTAGTCACACTTGTAGTAATATTAAGTATGTTTTCAAGGTCAAACAAATATATTTTAGATAGGCAGATAATCTTCAAACACTTCAGAGATCTACAGACTATGGAATTTAAGAAGTTTTAATGACATAGATTCTTTTCTCTTTTTTATGACAATGAGAAAAATCTGCTCCTGGCTGCACCAATCTACCTCAGAGAAGATTATGGGCATTGAAGAAACTCCACATGCAGTTTAGTTTCTTTGTGGAAAAGCTAGCCACTGGGCAAGAAAGTGCTCTTGTCTTGACTGCTGACAATATGCTGTCCATATTGGACAAGCAAGACACAAAAAAACGGACTGCTAAACTTTTCCAAGACAATGCAGGACAGCCCTTCAGAATATCCTGCTTCACAGAAAATCCTATTCACAGATATGCTAGGCTTGTAGGCTGAATATGGGTGCCCCAACATTGCAGAGAAACAGGTGACTGTCCAGGCAGACAGCTGTTTCTGTTATTTCTCACATTTTTGGAAGTCGCTTGTTTGCACTTCTTGCTTACTCGGGTAATATTATTACCTTCTTGGATCTCTGATGGAGTTGTAGACTTTATAGTTATTATAGTTTTCCTTGTTACCAGATTTGGAAAAAAATTCACTAAAGAGGTATAAAGTGTATAAGGTTGAAAAGACATTAAAAGTTTCGATAATGCAAGTTAGAATAGATAGGATAGATATGGAGTACTTTCTCTGAATTTGTCAGTTGCTAATGGACTAGATATTGTTGATGCATTTTTTGCCTGTATGTATTGTATTTATTTATTGTAATTATTGTATGTTTTCCCCATAACCTTGTTTTTAGACAAAAAGGAGAAATGTAGTAATATCTTGCTTGTACTCTAACAAATAAAGCTTGTCTGAAAATCAGAGGGCAGAGCTAGCCACAAGTTAAACATAGAGATCTGGAGGTCTATACAGAGAGGCAGGAATTGATATGACTGGGCAGAGAGAACAATATAAGGCAAGAGGAGAAAGCTGAGGAGTTAGCAAGGTAAAAGTTGACTGTGGCTTGTCCTTTCTCTTTCAGATCTTTCATCATTTGACCCAGTATCTGGCTCCAAGTTTTTTTTTTTAAATTAGGACCAGTTAGAACTCCTGCAACAGCTGTCTCCAAGCCTCTCTAGAGATCTAGAGAGATGGGTCCTTTCATTCAGAAACTTCCCTCATGTACTTTGTGTCCTAGTGTCTTGTAAATAACCAGGAGTTAAATCAGTACAAAGACACCAAATTACAGCCCTTCCCTTGAAGGGTAATTAGGACTGAATGGGTCAATAAGAAACAATGTTGATAATCTGCCCAGCTTGGGTGAGGGATGACCTCAGAATATCAATACAGGGGGAGGGTTCTGAAGGCTGTGAGGCTGTGAGTGGGCCAAGAGGGCTCTCCAGGAATCAAGGCAGAGGGAACAGTATGCATGGAGGTCCTGGGGTGAGATTATAGCCAGAGTGTTTTGGTTCCATCCATGGACATGGCGGATGTCCATGGAGCCTGGATGTCAGGCAGGAGTTGAGCCTGGAGAGCTGTCAGGTGAACTCCGAAATGGGCCTCTAGCCTTGCATCTGAAGTTTGACTTTCACTGTCCATTCCAACTGTTGAACTTTGAGGAACTTATAAAATTAGGGTAATACAGTTAATGTGCAAAGTACTGATCTATAGCACTATTCTGAAATGATTGAAACAAGAGCAAGGAGAGAAAGACTGGGGGGAAGGATGGAGGGGGAGTCTTGTAGACTTTGTCATAGGCAGTGATGAGGGAAAATGGTGGTGAGGATGGGAGAGGTCAGTCAGTAGAGGTTTTCTGAAGCTACTGTGGTTCCAAGTATATCTTTAAAAAATTCCAGTAAAATTTGTTTGTGGGTTAGGCACTGCTCTGGTTTTATTTCTCTTGCTGTGATTAAAAAATAATATCCTGACAAAAAGCAACGTAAGGGAAAGAGGGTTGATTTGAGCTTAGGTTCCAGGTTAAGTTCCTCAGAGTAGGGAAGGCAAAGCATCAGGAGCTTAAGGGACCTGCTCCCATCACATCCAAAACCAGGGACAGGGTATCGGATGCACAGCTGGTGCTCGGTTAACTGCCTCCACTCTTAAAAGTCCAGGACTCAAAACGTGGGAATGGTGTTCCCTGCTCTAAGACTAAGTCCTTCCAAATCAATGAACAATCAAGAGAGTACTCGACAGGCATGCGCACAGGTCAACTGATCTAGACATCCCTATCCACATTGAGACTCTCTCCCCAGACTATCTTAGGTTGTGTCATGTTGACAATTAAAGAAGCACAGATATGCGGGTAGAGTATGGACACAAGGATTCATGCCCAAGTCCCAAGAATGTCAAATGACTGACATAGGAAATCAGTGAGATATGGTTAAGGGAGGAGACTGAAGCTCAATTCTGAGTTGGAGGCAGGCTGCTATAGGACACAAGTCAGGGCCCAGTGGATATAAGGAGAACCAGAGCAAACAGAGTCTTGTCAGCTCAGTGACAAAGATCTTTCAAGATAAGGGAGCCATCACCTGTGTTATGTCCAGTAAAGTGCCTTGCTGCTGTTTTAGTTGTGTGGCTACTCAAGCAGCCATCAAGCCCAGGAGCACAAAGGGTAGGGTAAGTAGGGTTCATGAGAGGGCTCCATAGTAAAGGCAAGTCACTGACTCCCTAACAACTAGCCAGAACACACTGCAGATAACTAGCTACAAGACTCCTAATACCATCCATCATGAGTTATTTGTTTAACTTTATTTTCAGATTTACTTTTATTTCTTAAAATTATGCATTTAAAAAATAACTTCGTGGGTATGGAGAGATGACTTGGTGGTTAAGAGCACCAGCTACTCTTCCAGAGGTCCTGAGTTCAATTCCCAGTGACCACATCATGGCTCGCTAGCATCTATGTTTGTGATGCCCTCTTCCCTTATAAAAGAATACATGCAGGTAAAGCACTCATTTACATAAAATCAATATATAAATCTTTAAAAAGTAACTTTTTTGTTTTTTGAGATTATAATTACATGAATCCCCCCTTCCCTTTCCTCCCATTATAACCCTCTTTGCTCTTTTTCAAATTCATGGTCTCTTTTTATCATTGATTGGTAGATACTTATATATGTATATATATTCACATTTATTCCTAAATATGTGAAGTATAACTTGTTGAGTCTATATAATGAGAGTGTCCATGTGGCAGTATGTGCACTTGAGTGAAACTGAACAAGGGAGGCAGAGGACACCTAGTGCTGGGTTTATAGGAGGTTGTGAACTCTTATATGGGTGCTCGGAACCATATTCTAGTGCTCCAAAAAAGCAGTGCATGATCTTAGCCACTAAACCACCCATCCGATCATTATTTATTTATTTAAGTATTTATTCATTCATTAATTTATTCATTTATTGTAAACATAAAAAAGCAGACTGGAGCACAAGTATCTGGCACAGCCTTGATTCTGTGAGGTACATGGGCTAAAACTGGCAACCTCAAGCAGGAAACGCCCATTTACCTTTCAGCGTTCCTCATGATCCTGGGGCTGCAGAGCCATCCAAGCCAAGCCATGTTACAGTGTTGATGCGTCAGATAAAATCGTTCATATCATGGTGTCAATCTCTACCCTTGATTCTAAGAAAGTGAAAGAAGCGGAGGTTTAACCTCTGCCACATAGAAAGAAAATTGTGGCAAAAAAAAACCAGTTTATAAGATGAGAAAAAAATCTTTTTGTAATTTTTAGGGTGAATGACTGTTTTGCTTGCATGCACGTATGTGCACTGTGTGTACTCAATGTGTGAAAAGGCCAAGAAAGAGCATGGACTCCCCTGGAACTGGAGTTACAGACAGTTATGAACCATCAGGTGGCTGGGAATTGAACCCAGGACCTCTCCAAAAGCAGCCAGCGCTCTTAACCCCTGAGCCATCTCTCTAGGCCCTGGAAAGGAGAAATTTAGCAATGTCCTGGTCTCTGATGATGCTGAACTGTTTCTGGGTTGAGGGTCCTAAGTTTTTACTGGGAATTTCCCATCAAACTCCAGCAGGGTTTCCAGGTATCATTTACAGATCAATTTCAAAGGTCTTCATCCACAACACACACATTTGTAAAAATATGCCAAGACTGTCTCACAGCAAACAAAACATCCATCAAGAGCAGCAGTTAATCCTAAGAGAGTTGTCCCTTCCCTACCATTCCTGATTGAGCGACCAGAAAGGAGGACCCAACACCAGCAATGCCCTCAGGAAGAAAATCATTTAAAAAGCATTTGGTAGTGCATTATCAATTGATTACATATCAGCCAGGATTTTCACCTCTTCTATATAGCTCACCCTGGAGCTATCGACCACTGTGAAATAAAGTGTGATCAGCAGCCCAGGTGCCAAGAAGAGAGAACCTTGCATTCTGCTGTGAGAAGCAGGGACCTGGAGCAGGGAGGGCAGGGAAGGTTTTCCAGCAGGCCAGAAGAAAGAAGGAGATGAACCACTAGGATGCAGAGAATGGGAGAACTAAGACCTATCAGAGCAGGAAAGAATCCATGCTGGAACTCAGTAGGGGACTGGCTGCTGGTCCAGAGCAGAGAGTCAGGAAGGAAACCATACAGAAAGGTCATTCTCCCCAAACACAGTATGTGCCTCACTTCCTTTCATTTTCTTTTTTTTAAATTTTTTTAATTTATTTATTTATTAAAGATTTCTGTCTCTTCCCCTCTGCCGCCTCCCATTTCCCTCCCCCTCCCCCAATCAAGTCCCCCTCCCTCATCAGCCCTAAGAGCTATCAGGGTTCCCTGCCCTGTGGGAAGTCCAAGGACCACCCACCTCCATCCAGGTCTAGTAAGGTGAGCATCCAAACTGTCTAGGCTCCCACAAAGCCAGTACGTGCAGTAGGATCAAAAACCCAGTAGTCCTCATTGTCCGCTATGTTCAGCCAGACCGGTTTTATCCCAGGCTTTTTCAGACCCAGGCCAGCTGGCCTTGGTGAGTTCCCGATAGAACATCCCCATTGTCTCAGTGTGTGGGTGCACTCCTCACGGTCCTGAGTTCCTTGCTCGTGCTCTCTCTCCTTCTGCTCCTGATTTGGACCTTGAGATTTCTGTCCGGTGCTCCAATGTGGGTCTCTGTCTCTGTCTCCTTTCATCGCCTGATGAAGGTTAATATTCAGGAGGATGCCTATATGTTTTTCTTTGGGTTCTCCTTATTTAGCTTCTCTAGGATCACTAATTATAGGCTCAATGTCCTTTGTTTATGGCTAGAAACCAAATATGAGTGAGTACATCCCATGTTCCTCTTTTTGGGTCTGGCTTAAAATTGGAACGATACAGAGAAGATTAGCATGGCCCCTGCGCAAGGATGACACGCAAATCCTTTCATTTTCTTAAAGAACCTTCTAGATTGCAAAGCACTATCTCATCATATGTACACTTAACTCAAATGCACTTCGGTACACATTGATAGACAGATAGTGATCCTACCTTAACAGAGTTGCTTTAAACCTTGACTTTCAAATGTACTCTGTTTTTGTTTTCTTTTTATTTATTTGTTTTGTGTGCATTTGGGGGCTGTGGGTGTGCATGCCATGGCACAGGTACGGATGTCAGATGACACCTTGAGGGAAGCTGTTTAATCCCTCTATCAAGTGAGTCCTGAGGATTGAACTCGCGTCATCAGATTGGCAGTCAGCACTTTTACCTACTAAGCCGTCTCATGAGGCCTATATTTTGAATGCCTCAGTGCTATAATCTGATGAAGTTACAGCTGTTTGAGTGGTGCTCCACATGTAGTTTTGTGATTAAATTTTATCATCTATGTTAGTTTTTCTTAGTTGTGATAGAATGGCTAACAGGAACAACGTAAAGGAGCTGAGGTCTGTTCCAGCTCAGTTTCAGGAGAATTAGTCCATCATCATGGGAAGACATGCAGGCTGACAGCCCTGTCTGTAGAGATAGGAGCTCGCTGCGTGAATGATTCACATTTTTGGTGAGTCAGAGGACACAAAACGGTGTAATCGGAAGCAGAAACAGGCTATAACATCCAAAGGCTGCCCCGAGTAGCAGTCAGACACCCTGTCCCAAACACTATACAATCTGTCAAAACAGCATCACCACCTGGGGAATCAAATGCTCAAACACATGAGCCTGCTGGAATCAGATAACAATGAGACCCTCATGGAATAAACCTAAATTTCTGCTTGCAAGAGAAATCCAAGAGGAAGGACAGCACAGTCAATAAAGTCACCTTGACTAAAATACAGAACTAAACCCAACTAAGTTTCCGGAACCACCTATGAAGTAGCGGAGAATTTCCTCTACAAACTAGGGATACACTTCTGGGATGCAAAGTTCCAGATGTAAGAGCCAACATTAGATAAACAAAGCAGGTTTGTGTCCTCTTTTTATTCTACTTTTGTGAGTGCACACACAGTGCCTGCAGAGGGAGGAAGAGGAGGTTACATCATCCAGAGATGGAGATACAGGAGGTTGTGAGCCACTTGACATGGATTCTGGGAACTCAACACAAGTCCTCCGAAAGAGCAGCAAATGTACTTAATTGCTGAGCTCCCTCTCCGGTCCCAACTCAGGTTTCCATTGAGTAAATATCAAGAGGAAATGAGGGAAGGCAGCATTCACAACTTATAGGAAACTGCCTCACCAGTTAAAGGAAGTAGGAGGACTTTCTTTTTCTTTACAGTTTGTCATCCTAATTTAAACAAAATGGCTATAATAAAGTACATTTTGAGGCAATCAGCAAATTCAACACTGTCTGAGTATTAGTTATAATTATGCAATTATCATTAATGTTTTACAGGCTGTAATTGTACTTCAGTTGAGACAAAAAGTCATTCTTTGTCAGACCTACATGGTGTTATTTGGAACAGAACACTGTTTGAAATTTGGTTCAAAGCCTCAGAAAGAACTGAAGGGAAGATTAAGTGATGGACTCTTTCAAGAGGGCACTGCTGACCTGATGAAAGTAGTGGCCATTTTGGGTCAGAAGACCACACTCTACAACAGATACCAAACCCTTCCCCAAGCTAGAGCCACGTTTTTCTTGCTGGGACACTTTTGGGATCCCCAGCCATCTCTGAGTAAAAGCCTGTGGTCGGAACCAAGGAGTTCCCAGCTTCCTCCTACAGCTGCTATTAAGCACTGTGGTCTTTGGGGTCACCTTCAGTAACTGTGCTCCTTCCACACTGACCTGGTTAGCAGAGGTTTACTGTTTCTTCCTGGGAAATGAACCTAATTGATGTATTTTCCAGCACATCACCTCAGTCCTGCAGGAGCCAGAAGAGCAAATTAAAAACTATGTTTCACATTTTGTGAGAGAAGTTAGTTGCATCTGTATTAAAATTAATGAGAGCGGCTGCCCAAGCAGCAAGTTCCATTTTTTCCAGGGAGCCAGAACATTCTGTCCAAAGTACCAAGAGACAACATGCTTTTGGAGCCAATGACAACGCTTTAAACTTTTAATAACATTTTATTTGAGAATGAATAACATAGGCCCTATATGATTTAAATCTCTCTATTACATTACTTTTTTCATCTTGCAGATTATTATTTTATGACCGCTCCCCTTGCACAGCACTTGGTTCTTGCCCAGCAGTCTTCTGAGAGCTCAACAACAGTGAATACATTTAATTCTTTGCACAACCCTCTGAGGAAGGTCCTATAATCACCCCCACCACCTACAGAAGAGGAAACTGAGGCACAGGCATGTTAAGCTGCTTTCTCAATGTTGTGCCCTCAAAAAGAGGAGTATATAGGATGCAAACTGAAACAGTCCAGTTTGATTCTGAGTTTTAATTCTGCATCAGTAGCCTTCAAATGGCTACAACCCTGAAACCGCTTTTTAAAACATCCACAGGTCTGACTGGTTGAAGAAGAATCAGTTGCAATCTCCTTCCTGGGATGCAATGTGTCCCCATTACTCAAGTCTTGGGGTGAAAGGAAGAAGGTCATTTGGCATAGCAATGACCGTTTTCATAGCTTGTGTCAAAAAGAACAACCACTTTCTGGTTGTATTTAAGTTCTGCTCCACAAGATGGAACCCATACCTAATGCCATTATAGAGCCAAGGACATGTGACTAAACAGGTCACAAGCCCTCAGGGAAAACCTACTGCTAATTACCTTGTTAAATGGACATGCATTAAACCCACTCCTGCTGATTTATCCTTATACCCAGAGATCAGTGCATCTCTCAGCATTAATCAGAGCTGTGTCTGTCTGCAGCAGATGGAAGTCAACACGGAGAGGCACAACTGGTCAGTGTTCAGAGGATAAGAGACTGGGGAGAGCTCAGACCAAAGTGGGACATCTGTATCCCATCCCTCCTCCTGAGGCCCAGAGATCACCGTGGAAGCAGGGCCAGAAAGATTGTGAAACCCAGAGACAGCTGATGACAAGGAACCTGACTTCTGCACACAACAGGGCAGAAGCACCTGTGAACTCACAGGAACTGTGACAGGGTGCCCAAGACCTGCACAAGCTCAAGATAAAATTCAAGCTAGAAGTGGGGGGCTGCAACATCCTACCTCCAGCTGCCCACCCTTGCCCTCATCCGTACTTGCACGATGAGAGGCTTGGATGCTGGTTTTGTTTACAGTCAGAGAAAAACCACAGGTTGAGGAAGTGGCAAAATGCATTGAAATTCCAGCTCTGACTCCTGTTAACCAGGTGATCCTTGTCGGTAGTAATGATGCCGGACCAGTTAGTAGTGACAGCCATAATTTATCTCAGGCCCACTGTGTTCTTAGCAGCATATGGTAAGATGTTTACAATGTGCGGCACTTCCATCAGTAGCAACAGCTGGAAAAGAAAAGGCTGATATTACGCTGCCATAAAAGATGAAGAAATCTAGGCTCAGAGGGAAACCGAGCCAGACTGAGCCACACCCACTGAGGAGGGAGGGGCTTTCCAGTACCTGTTCCTCCTGACCACCAGGTCACACTCAAACTGCCTTGCTCCCACACTACCAGTGTCTCCTGTTAACAACCCCAATTAAACCTATTAGGAATATTCCACTTGCCACATGCCCCCGAGGGGCCTGTAAGACTCCTTATTAATTCTTATTTAATGTGATGCAGCATTTAGCCAAATTCTGGAGTTGTGCTCCAATTCTTTCCACCACAGAGAAATGACTACAGAGCCCAGTGCCTCCCTGTCTGTATTTGCATCTGGGAGTTCAGCCAAATTGTGTCCTCAGGGCTCATAGAGTAGGGGAGCCAGGAATGCTTGGCTCTTGTTGATTTCTGCAGCAGCCTGATGCAGCCATTCCTCTAAGATATGTGGGTACCTCAGGGAGAGAGAAAAATGAGAGAGAAAGAGACAGACAGACAGACAGACAGAGACAAAGAGACAGAGAGACAGAGACAAATGGAGAGAGACACAGAGAGGCCAAGACACAGAGATATTAGGAGCAGGAGAGAAGACTAAGCCAAGCTTTTACATTTTTCCCAAAATATTGTTATCAGAATCCTACCCCCATAGCCACTTATGTTAAATTAGAAGACAGACATGTTGAACACAGATGTAGATCTATAGAGACAAAGAATGCAGACCTCTTGCCATGTGCCTGTCCTTCACCCCACTGTCTCCCTTCTGAAAAGGTGATTACCTATTTCTAACACCCATGATGATCCAGACCTATCTCAAGTCCACCCCACTCACTGTCACTCTGGAGATCTTTTCTAAGGACCTCTTTTGGTGACCCTCATCTGCTCAATTGATGACATCCTGGGTTTGAATGCAGCAGACCCTCCTGGAAGGAAGGTCCCTGTGAAAAGAGCTCACTGCCTGGTCCTGGGTCCTGTATCCCATAGCTCACAGTATCTTGCTACATAAGGCTGTGGAGGCTGGAGCCACCCTGTGTAAGAGGATGCCCTACCTCCACATTGCATCTTTTGAGTGAGAGGATGGAGACACTAATTTCTGGAAGTTGTAGATTCCTCTTTTGCCCTCAGAGAAACCCACAAACTCCACTTTACAAAGTCATTGAAGAGACCTAGTTTTCAGCACCACCACCATTTACACCCCACAATCCCATGGATGTGTTTGCACACTGGGCATGTAATATGGAACAGAAGTGAATGGTTGGAGATCACACTCTTGGTGCTGGGAAAGAGGAAGGATCCAGCACTAAAGTCCTTGGGAGCATCACTGAATGGTAGGAGGGAGGAGAGGAGAGAAAGGAGGAGGAAAAAGGAAGGATGAGCTTAATATCTTCATGCAATGAAGTCTGAAATGAGCCTTCAAACTTGGTCAGCATCGCTGACTGCCTTTGAGAAAAAGCCAGCTTGGAGGGGAAAGTTAGCTTTGGGGCATTCCAGAAGGACATGCAGGTCACAGGTAGGTCAATGTGGCAGCTACCAACAGGCACAGCACTCAGAGCACCAAGCTGCAATGTTTCTGAGTGGCTCATGAGCCCTGGCAGTAGAGCGCGACGCCGATGAAGGAGGCAGCCAGGAGGATAAACAGATGAATGATGCTCCCAGCCTTGCCTTGGCACTGTCTTCTCTCCAGACCCCAGCGCATGGAGTGTCTGCCCATCAGGTGACATATAAGCTGTTCCCTTGGCCCACAGGTGCATAATGTAAACAAACGAAAGGCATACAGTCACTAGGCAAGCCTTCTCCAGGCTGTAATGTGAAGTTTAGTGCATGAAGGAATTAAGGTGAATCCTGTTGTAGAGGTGGAAACGAAGAGCATACCCTGTCTATGATGCCTGCTTGAAATTCTAGCTTCAGGTCCTTCCTGTTGGCTTTAGGTACCACACTTTTATTCCTGGATTCTTGGCCTGGGAAAGAACCCCAGTTTCCTGCCCAGGCACCCACGGAATCAGAGATGTGGAGCCTGCAAAGGCTCTTGGCTTCAGGGCATTCTCAAAACAGTAAGCAGACTTTCTGGGAAAGGTGATAAGGACAGACTGTCTCTCTAAACCTAAGGTTTCCATTTAAGATTCTGAAAACACATGGAATCCAAACAAAATCTAAATGCCTTTCATGTTCCAATAACCATACCTAACCTAAACAGGGTCTGTGCGAAGAACAAGATGCAATTTCCAGGGTCATTATGGGATTTTGTGCGTTCTTAAGATTTTGTATTGTACTGTGAAGGCTCCAAATCCAGTCAGGCCGGGGTGAGTACTCTAACACAGCACCTTTGCACGCCTCTAAAGCATGAGTGTTTATTGTTCTAAAAGCATAATGAGCATGGAACGGGGCTCAAACAGCAATGGAAGTGATGGATTGGTGGCTTAGAAAATAAGTTGTGATAAAAAACTTGGCTTTTATTTCACACCACTAATGGAATTTCTCCTACAGTTTCTACAACACTGACTTGAGCAGGTTTGTCACAGATCTGGCATCTCCTCTTGGGGTCACTGTTTTCATTTGATTCTATTTCTGTGACAAGTACCGTGACTAAAAGTAGCTTGGCACAGAGAAGTGTTTATTTATCTTCTACTTCTAGGTCACAGTCCATCATTGAGGGTGTTCAGGGCAGGAATTCAAGCAAGAATTTGGAGGCAGAAACCATGGAGGAGGCTGCTTACTGGCTCATTCATAGGCTCGTGTTCAGTTGGCTTTCTAACACAGCCTAGGATCACTGCCCAGGGAATGGCACCACCCACAGTGGGCTGTGCTCTTCTGCTTCAATTAACAACAGATATAATCCCTCAGAGACATGTTCACAAGACAATATGAATCTAGGAAACGTCTCAACTGAGGCTTTTCTATGAGATGACCCTAGGTTGTGTCAAGTTTACCATTAAGGTAACACAGAACAGGCACCTAAATAATAATAATAATATTTTTAGACATTGTCTTCTATGTGCAGGTTTCTCAGGGAAGACACCAAGAGGGAACTTGTTGTAGGAGAAGGAGGGAGGGTGGACACACAGGCATTTAATCTAAGAGCCAGGACTTAATGCATTATTCTCACTTTTAGACCTCTTCACTACTCTCCAGAATTAATATCTTTTCACATAAGCAATTTAAACTTGGAGCCAGGTGAGCTGTGTCTACACAGGCACAATGACAAACAGAGGCCTGAATCAGGCATGTGGTTCCACACGAGGAGGCTCCACTAGTGCTGGGATACATGAGTTTGTTCTCTTTCATCTTTTCACCCCAGAGGGCAACACGAAGCAGGAGACTTCTCCTTGCCTAAGAATCATGGATGCCCAGTCCTCCATCCATGCCCATGTCTGCCTGAAGGAGGTCTGGATAGCTTTGAGTGTTTCTACCCCATCTCTTTGTTCCTCTGATTCTCGGAGAATGCCAAGCCTGAGCCCTGGGGCTGAAGGATGAATCCCATTTACTCTTCTGGGCACAGTCCCAAGTAGATCTACATTTCCAGCATGGGGACATGCTTTCTTTCTGGGCTCCCATGTGACTCTCGGGTGGCAGGGCCACAATTGTCTCTGTTATTTCTCCAAAAGACGATGAATTGTCTCAGTCTTCAAGAAGGCACGATGGACCTTCGGGCCACCACTCTCCTCTCAGCCATTGTTCGGTTGAGGAAATGACAAGACTGCCCAAAACATTTTGTGCATATGGACACAGCAAGCACCAATTCACACACTCTGAGACATGCCATCTGAGCTGGTGTGGATGTTCTGTCTCTAAGACCCATTAATCTCCTCCTGCTTTCCCCATTAGCTGAACATTCTCTACAGCTCCCAAACATCATGCCCCGAGGTCAGGGAGATGCGTTTTCAATTTCCTTCTGCAAATTGGACTGGGCCATCCTTTTATGGAAATAGGAGACAAGGGAAAGACGTGAAACACCAGTGCTGAACTCTACTCCTTTTTCATAGGACCTTTGAAAGAAACGGTTTAGATCAAAGGCAAAAGCTTGGTGAATCTAAGACTCAAAGCTTCATGCTGAGTCCTCTGTGGACAGGAGGGAGCAGACTCCACACAGCAAGGCTGCCTCATGCCTTCTGCAACCAAAAGCAAACTCTGGGACCTGTCGGAGAAGACTCCCATTTCTCCCAACCTCTAACTGAATCAGTCAACAGATCAGTACTCTGTACCTACTTCCTAGCAGAGTGGGCCAGATACTGCAGACAACAAAGTAGGGAGTAAATAAAATTAAATACTGAGAATTCACAGTCTAATAAAAATGAAGAATTTTTCCATTATTAATTAATTATCTACGGTTCATACAACCTAGTAGGGCTGTGAAGTGAATGTGTGGAGCTATTCAGGGAATGTGTTTTGCAGCAGAGCCCATGATCCCCTGAGCTCATGGCTCTGTTGACTTTGTACTGTATGGTTTACCTCAATACTATCACAAAAAGCTGTTTCACACACTATATATATATATATATATATATATATATATCCCTAAATTAAGGAGGTAGTGGATAAAGGAAAGCAACATCTAGAACAGAACAGTCTCTTAAAGAGACTTTTAGGAATTTCTTTCAGCAATTTCTACTGCTATGTTCAGGCTCAATGTTAATGAATGAGCTCTCCTGGCTTCAAGAAGTCTACTGGGAAATGGAGGACATTTTCAACAGGAAAATAAAATCTCAGCCATTAAGGAAGTAAGAAGGAATGTGAGCATGCCAGAGTTTCAGCCACAGGTTAGTAAACAGTACAAGGTTTCTCAGTTGCATGATCCAATCATAGAAGGAAATGGCTATAAGGAACATTCAGGCTGCACACCAGAGAAACCAAGTCAGGATCTTTGGCAGGATGGAGAGGAATTCAATAATTTTCAAATTAATAGATTTAGTTGTAGAGAAATTTTCAGATTTGTCTCCTAGGTGGTTTTAAACCCAGCCAAGCTAGCAATTTTGATTGACTATGTAACAAGATGGATCTACTGCAGTATGTCCAGAAATGAACAGAGCACATCCTTAGAGAAATTCTGGACTCATGGGTGACAACAAAATTAAACATATCAAACGAGAGAGAGAGAGAGAGAGAGAGAGAGAGAGAGAGAGAGAGAGAGAGAGAGAAAGAGAATCATTTATTTAGAAAACAACAGAGAATTTTAGGTGGGGCCCATGCAACAGGCACAGCAGGCCTCTAGCCCAGGGCAAGGAGCCATCCAGGGGTTTGAGGATGAATTGCAGCTGGATCTTCACTGGTTCTTGTTCTTGCTCACATGAACTATCCTCAGTCCAGTTTTAAGCACTTTTTTGCAATGCAGCACCACAATATTGAACTTAATCCATGCTAGTGCCTCACTCCTTCTCAGCACAGGCTCCCTCTAAACTCACAAGAAACAGGGTTTGCTAGACTCCATCGTGTTCACTATCATATCCCACTAATGGGTGTAGAATCCTTCTTGGTGGTTTCTTTTGACTATAATCCTTTGTCTTCAATATATAACTTGTGGAATGAGAAGATGAATAGACAAAGAAATATGGTCTGTGCACATCATGGGGTTTCATCTAGCCATAAAGAACAGAAATCACATTGATTGGAGGAAAATGGATGGAACTGGCAATTACTGTGTTAAGCAAAATAAGCCAGACTCAGAAAGACAAACATCACATGTTCCTACTCATATGTGGGACCTAGAAAAAATAAAGGGGCCGGGCGGTGGTGGTGCACACCTTTAATCCCAGCACTCGGGAGGCAGAGGCAGGTGGATCTCTGTGAGTTCGAGACCAGCCTGGTCTACAAGAGCTAGTTCCAGGACAGGCTCCAAAACCACAGAGAAACCCTGTCTCGAAAAACCAAAATAAATAAATAAATAAATAAATAAATAAATAAATAAATAAATAAAGGTCATAAGAGTAGAGGGGAAGTGTTAGGGAAGAAGGGGGATTTGGGGAGTGTTCAAGAGGGCAGTGGGGTTAAATAAAATAAAAGTGCAATATACACTTATGAAATTGTCACAGTGAGGCATGTTACATTCTACAATTAATATACATCAATAATAAAATAAAAAGTTAATTTTAAAAAAGAGTTGGGGAATATGGTAGAGTGATACCTCATGGTTCAGAGTAATTGCTGCTTTTCTAGAACATCTGAATTGGGTTCTCAGCAGCCACAACCACCTGTAACTCCAGTTCCAGGGAATCCCATGTCCTCTTCTGGCTTCTGTAAGTATTGTACATACATAGACATACATTCAGGCAAATCATCCATATAGAGAAAATAAAAATAAATAAATTTTTTAAAAGTAGTAAATCTTAATTTAAAAAGAGTTGAGAGAGATGAGTACACCGACTGCTTCTCCATGTAGCTGTCAGGATCTCTTATCTTGCTAAGAGGAGGAGGCATTGAGTTCTCTTGGCAGAGCCATGTTCCTGGTCTGGACTATCTTCACTAGCTGGTCCCCATTTAGTTTCTAAGATCTATGTGATACCTGTTTCATAATTCTCTCCTAATTATGCAGAGAGTCTTCACTCAGGAGATGTGATATCCAAAGTCAATCATCATGTTCCATCTGTTTTCTGTCTCCTGAAGGTTCTATTCCTCATGGTCCCTGTGGCATTTTATCAAACCCTTCACACCTTTCCAGTCTTTCATAGATAGAGCTGATGCCAGGGAGTCTCTGAGCCTTCTGAGAGGCAGGCCTGCCACCTACAGGAGCCATAACTCACCTTCAGACACTCGGTTTTTCTGGGAGTGTCATCTGATGAAGTCAGGGACAGCTCTCCCAAACAATGCGACCTTTTCACAGCTCTTGAGAACAGAGATGAAGCCAGTCATGGCTGTCAAGAAGATTACAAAACAGATTGGATGATGGTTGTCAAATGCATCCTTTGTGACTGGCTGTGAAGAGCTGTGTGTGACATGAGGTGCCTCCAAAGATGGACAGGTCAGCAAGGAATGAGATCTACTTGGTGCTGTGTGTAACACAGGAATTCCCAGAGTCTCCCATATGATTCAGGGTCCAGGCATTACTGACTTTACTCGGTAACCAACAGCTCATCCAAGTAGTGAAATACCCTTCCCTCTGGCCAAAGCTCCAGATAAAGATCTTGGCCATTCTTCATGTAATTCATCATGATTGTACCTCACTGGGAAGAGACGGGTAATTCTCCATCTTTGGCAATATCCAATGCTGGAAAAGACACAACAGAATATACAGAACATAAGTATAGTTATTTATTCTTAAAATATTTTTAAAATTTTCAAATTGTTTGTGTCTCTGCTGGTTTGTGCACTCAAGTGTAGTGTTCACTGGGGCCAGAAGGGACAGAATATCCCTGGAGTTAGAGTTACAGGCAGGTATGAGCAGCCCAACATGGTTCCAAATCTGGTCCTCTGCAAGAGGAATACATACTATCAACAGGCAAGCCATCTCTCCAGCAGCATAAAAACATTTATTTAACCCTCAATTGTGTGTCAACCACAAACGCTACTGTTTTGAATATAAGATTTCAGCCAAGGTATTTAGAGAAGTTTAGAAAAGGGCCTCCAGGATCCAAGAGCTCAAATTCTGCTAACATCTTTACTTTCTGACCAGTAATTTTAAAAACCTCTGTATGCTGATGTAAACATGCATATTATGGCTTACTATTGTTTTGGGGTCATGTGCATACTGGGGGAATTGATCATTTCTTCTCTAATATACCCTACAAAGAAATAATTTTATCACAGTTAAAACTTGCTTGTGGTACTGAAGCTGTTCCAAGTGGGTTTTGGTGATGTCCACTCATTTCTCTAAAAAATAAAATAAAACAGTTCAGTGTGCAAAGATTCTTAGCTATGGAAGTACTTGGCTCTCCAGTCTAATCTCTGTGATTGGAGTGACTATACACCACAGAACAGTCACAGACCCTCACCCATCAGGAACATTACACTAGGTATTCCACTCACAAAATTGCCTCCTCCCACAAAGCAAAAATTAGCCCTGATATTTTCAGCTGGCAGAGAGCTGGATGATGTGGGTCCTGGTGAACTCTGGTTCTCTGGCCTTTAGGGAACTTCTGCCTGCCTCTTTGACACTGATAACTACAGGAGACTTCTGTGCAGGACATAGCATTGATTCCATCTATTCCAATTTGTGTGCTATTGCTGTAATAAAACATGGATCAAAAAAATGACTCAAAGACTGAAGAAATTCTCTTCAGAGGAAAATCCCTTAGATTGATTGAATTTAGTATAACATATTGGACCAAAGAAAAACAAAACAGAGAAAGACAGGTTTACCAAGCTAGCAGCTCCCAGAAGCAGAACGAACTCTGACAACACAACCAAAAATGTCAGATGGCATTTGCGAACACCAAAGTAAGGCAGAGAAAGCAATCTAATTGGCTACAACCTATTCGATCAGCAAGTCAGTTGGCTGCATTATTTAGTTAACTGACTTAAAGGACCCCTGCAACCAACCAATCTCACAGACTGTGATTAAACTTAATATTGGTTCGGTCTACTGGGGCCAGTGAAGGGGAAGCTGGTCCAAATAAACGCTCCTTTAGAAAGCATTTAATGTGCACCAGACTATCAGGCAAGTGTCCTCTCTATAGGGACTGGAGCATACTGGCCCAATGCAGATGTAATTACACTCTGTAATGTTCATAGTCAATTCTGCTCTTCCAAACTCCCTTAAGAGTCTTATAAACTCCAAACACCATCTCTAAACGTTGAGGTTACAAGTCTAGTGAGGCTTTGCGCTCTTGTAACTGACTCAATAAGCATGCTTAATCCTTCAGTTCAGTGGTTACCATCAGAACGCCAGTGGCTACAGAGGGGGGACAATTGACAGAGCTGATGACAGCACATGGAAGACCCTTGAGTCCCTTGGCAAAGGAGGGTTAAGAGGTAGTGAAGAGGTAGATGTGTGCTAATCCCAGATAGAGACCTCCTGGGAAAGCTCTCCCTGCAGGTGCTTTGCCGCAGCTGGGAAACATTTATTCTTATGGACTCCCACTGTGGGTTGTTATTTCTAGACCCCGCTCTATCCTTTCCTTGCTGGGATATACTGGTATCTCAAGAGCACCCCTGACAGCATAGGCAAATGAGTCTATTAACTCTACAGACTCTCCCCACTTCCTGTTCCTCAGACTCTGCTCTGCAAATGCACCTGCAGCCCTTGGGGTCCGTGTTAGGGACTCCCTTTGCTGCCTTGATACCATTTAGATCCTTCTCTGTGGATGAGAAGTCAGGAAGATGTCAGTCACAAATTGTTCTTCAACAAAAAGACTCAGATTCTGTTGTTGCCCTTTAACTGTCTCTCAACTTGACATTAAAACATGGTTTTTTTTCTCAGTATTTTCTACACATCTAACTACAATATATAGCAATGACAACATTAGTTCATTGTCATCATCATTGTGCACTTAAAGAAAAAGTCATTGTATTTTTAAATATGCAATGATAAAGCTTATTATCAGATTAGTTTCCATTAGAAGACCGATTACTGGAGCTTGGACCTCAGTAGACCCTGAGGGGATCATTAGACACATTCATTCTTCTTTCAGATAGGATTTCCCATTTCTCCTGACAAAGAAATACCAAGAATATCTGTTTGTGAACACACCACACTTTCTGTCTAAGGTTAGTTAAAAACAATCAAAATATGTTGTATGGAAAATGTTAAAAAAAATAAGTTAAGTGAAAAAAATCAGTCTGGTTGTCTCCCAAAGAATGGTTTTTTTAAACCTGTTTTCACAAATAAAATGAAAAAAGACATTTATCTCTCCATAGGTTCAGCCTCCCATGCAGTTTCCTCATCTCCACAGCTGTGGTTAGTGGGAAGGTTGCACAAATCCCCACATGTTCTGTTCTAAACACACATGTTAGTATGGTAGCATGCTCTGGCTTTGAAATAATAACCTTTTCTTCCTATTTCAAGCACTAGAAACAATGTGACAATTTGAGACCAAATAAATATGACATTCAGAGTTTGACAAAATGCATCTTTCTCCAATATAGGTTGTCACACCCCTGAGAAATCCATTCAGGTATGTCCACAAGACCAAAGATGGGTGATCCTCAATTCAATCTTTCCTAAATAAATTGTCTTCCACCCATGCACCGGTGGACAGAACGAGCCTTAAGAGACTTACTAAAGTGCCCTGTATCTGGTGTGGGAGTTGCACACTGGGGAGTGAAGAGGCCCTGCCCAGAATTGATCTTTCTCAACAGTGCTCAGCCCTCATGGGTTGTGTATGCCCCATATTTGACAAACAAGGAATGATTGTCAGGGCACAGTCAGGACCTTGTTTGATAAAGACACCCTGATAGCTGAATTTCTGATCTGTGAGTGAGAAGGGAAGGGGGGGTGTGGAGATTACATTAAAACTGAGGTTAACTTAGAACGAATAATGCTGGAAGGTGCTTTTTTAGCCAATACCCAGGTTATATGGCTCAACTATACCTGTAGATACCCATAGAACCCAGTCAGTGAGTCAGAGGTATTTACACACTCATGTTTACTGAGGTACTGCCAATCACAGCTAAGACACAGAATGAACCTGGGTGTTTGTCAACAAATAGACAAAGAAATGTGCTGTGCATTCACAGTGGAACTTTATTCGGCCATAAGAAAGGAAAAAATATATTGTTTGCAGGAAAATAAATGCAACTGTAGATTTTCACAAATTAGGTCATTTTCACATGTTTCTTTCACTTGTGGATCCTGGCTCTTATAGTGATAAATAACATCGTGTGTGTATATGGCCTGAAAGTAGTCATGAAGCTTTCTAAGACTGAGGGGGACCAAGGAGAGAAGGGATGAGGGCTAGTGGAGGCAATGTGAGAGAACTTGATTAAAGAGGTGCTTTTATTTTAATAGTGAAAAAGGAGGAGAAAGTCGTTGAAAATGTATTAGGCTCTAACTGAACCACTGGCCAGTACTACTAACCGAGGTCCAAGCCACACTCCAACCAGCACAATGACAATTATACTCCTTTTCATTGTACTTAAAACTTTCCCCAAGACAGACCTGGTGCTTTGTCTAATAAGCAAGCCTCTAATAAAGTTAAGAAAGCATAATTGCATGTGTAGTATTGGGCACTGGCTTTTAACTGTTAACCATCAGTAACTCCAGTTCCAGGAAATGTGGTGCCTCCTCCTGGCTCCATGGACACTGCTGTGTACGCACACGCATATGCACATGTGTGTGCTTTCCTGCGTGCGCGCGCACACACACACATACACACCTAATTTATTTTAAGTTTAAAAACCAAAGATTTGTCCCCTCTACTTGAAATAGATTTTCCGAATTTACAGAATTATAATTGTTTGTAATCTCTAGCTATGTGAACTTTCACAGCCCCTGATTTCAGGAACATGAGTTTCTTAATTTAACTTAGTCACGAAGCTGTTACCAATACCCCAGTTTTACCTGCTTTAATTATCAAATTTTGGCAAAAAAAAAAAAGCTATGGAAAAGCTTAACTTGATAACATTTTTTCTGCAACATGTAGAGTGAAACTTGAAGTTAACACAACTATTTTCTATTGCTCAATAGTCAAAAATATAAATATATCTTCCAGGACCATTTGGATTTCTACAAAATATTTCTAAAGATTTAGTCTCTCTCTCTCTCTCTCTCTCTCTCTCTCTCTCTCTCTGTGTGTGTGTGTGTGTGTGTGTGTGTGTGTGCCCACAGAGGCTAGACACATTTGATCCTCTGGTGCTGGAGCTCAGAAATGGGTGCTCAGCACTGAACTTGTGTCCTCTGGAAGAACAAACTGTGCTATTAATTATTGAGCCATCTCTCTAGGCCCAACAATATATTTTTATAGATGAAATTTTTAATAGCTGTACCAAAAGACTTTAGGCATAAAACATACACTATTTTTCAAAACACCTTAATAAACTATGATATATCCATATGCTCCCAAATCATCATATGATCAAGGCTATTTTTTTGAGATAGGATTTCACTATTTAGACATAACTGGCCTTAAACTCACAAAGATCTACTTGTCTCATCCTTCCAGCTGCCAGAACTAAAGGTGTGCACTACTACCATGCCCAACAAGCTAATACTTACATAAAACTTCCCCCAAAAGATCACTCATGTCCTGCTCTCCTGGGTCCTCTATGGTTAGGCAACATGGATTCAGTTCTGTCACTGAGGTAACAATAATGGAAAGTTCCAGAACATTTCATTATGATGCTCACATAGAGAATCTTCCCATTATCTATAGACTTACACAGTATCCAGCAGCTCCAGAGACTTCCACTTAGAGGATAACCTCAGGCACAGATGGGTGTGACGGATGCTGAATGAGAAATGTGGTACCTGGGTGCGCCCCTGTGCATTTTGGGAAACATGGAAGGAGAGGATATGGTAGCATAAAAGGTGATGTTCTTACCTATGAGTCACTCAAATTTGCTGGAGTGAGAATCAGAGCTGAGGAGCCTGTGAGCAGAAGAGACTTAGGGCTCAGCTAGGACTTTGATCGTAGCTGCTCGTCATATGTGCTTGAAACATGACTATTGCAAGTAAACTGTCTATATGCAAACAAAGTAGAACAGAAGCTCGGCCAATCAGAATACATCTTACATGGCAGATCTAACCACTTGCCAGTCATACAATTTCTTGCTTGTTTTTATACAGTTTTCCATTAAATAACTGGCTTTATTGTCAAGGCAAGAGTCTCTGGGCTGGTGTTCCCCAATACATGAGTTCCTTCCTTTTCAATTTGCTGTGTCCTTATTCATTAAAGCTCATATTTGCTTTGATTGAAAATTCATATAATATATTCTGATCACAGTTCCCCTGCCCCATCTCCTTCCAGATCCTCCACACTTCCACACCAAAACAACTTCATACCTTCTTTTTCTCTCTCTTTAAGACACAAACAGGCAAATTAAAAAAGCAAACAAACCAGAATTTAAAAAAAAACATGAAAAATACAAGAAACACACACACAAAAACAAAATCCATAAAACACAGAATTGCAAACCATAATATACAAGCAAGACTTGTAAGACCAAAAAATAATTTTTTAAGAAAAGTGGAAAAAAGTGTTTTGTGTTGGATCTACCCTTACATATGGTTTACATACCCAGAGAGAGTCCACTGAAGAAAACTAATTTTTCCTTCACAAATTATTATCAGTTGGAGATAACTTTTTTCTTGAGACAGGATTTCTTTGTGTAGTTTTGGAACCTTTTCTGGAACTTGCTTTGTAGACCAGGCTGGCCTCAAACTCACAGAGATCCGCCTGCCTCTGCCTCCCAAGTGCTGGGATTAAAGGTGTGCGCCACTACTACTGCCGGACATGAGATAGCTTTTTTTTTTATTGTCAAGGGGACCAGGTCCCAGCATGGAGGGCTTAAAGGGAATCCACAGAGTCAGCTTACTGTGACTATTTTTATATCTGAGAAAGTTAAGGGAAAAAAACACTCTCTCTTGACGGTTTCCTTCTTCATTCTTCTCCTTCATTCTCTATCCTTTACTTTCCTGGTGATTTCCTATTCTCATTCTCAATGGCTTCCTTCTAACTCATTTTAACTCTCTCTCTATTCTTTCCCTTACAGTTTATACCCACCTCCCAACAAAATCTTTCAAGCAATATAAAAATTACAATGTTCAAGCAAAAAATTACAATGAATACAAGTATAAAACAGCATGTTTTCCATATCCCTAACATGATTAAACATTTTATGTGTTACAGATGAAAAACAAATTATCCCCAAGAACTCATGCACATTCACACCCAAGCAACTTGTTATAGATTAACAAAGTACAAGCAGGCAAGTTCTTTTCTCAGCCAGGTCTCACTGGCAGGATGTAGTTTTGCAGTTATGAGAGAGGCTAGAAGGAGAGGGGGAAGAAAGGGAAGGGAATGGAGAAAAATATATAGCTCGATAAAAACAGTAATAAAAAACAAAGGGCAATCATTTTATTACTTACCTTGAAAGGTAATCTTATGAAGAATCTTAAAGGAATCACAAACCTAAATGTTTGTACATCAAAAATAATCTGTCGGCTCTACTTTAAATCTGTAGGGTACATACCCACTCATCAATAGTTTTTAATGTCAGGAGACTGAGGGCAGAAATGGGTGTAGAAGTTGATCACTGCTATTGGTCATTAACCAATCCTAACAAGAAAAGCACGTTGGCTAATAATAATTGGGATGTTTTGTTCTTGTTCCCTGACCTAAATGAGTTCCTCATTCAACTCTGTGCCTTTTTAAAACTTTAGATTTTCTTCCTAGGTATTTTGCCTCAAGGCTATTGAACAAAAACATCTAGTCTAACCTTAAGTTATTTTCAGAGCTTTGTTTTAGCTATGATGCACTCTGAAACCTGTGAACATATCTCCTAACATTAAGATTAAAAGAATTTGAGCCAGACTGGCTCCTGGGACTCAGTTGTTTTTCTTAATCATTAACCTAAGCCACAGCCTATACAGCTCCTCAGTAGAAACTCATGTGTTCTAGCTGTGTGGCACTTCCTTGCTTTATTTTTATCATCAAAATTCTATTTAAACTAAAATTATTATTATCAGTTACACAGTACAGCTTAGGAAGCAATCGTCTTCATAATAATCCACAGGTAAAAATGCCTAGTAGAACAGGATGTTCCTATGAGATAAACACGCTACATTACAGGCAGTGGGGATCTCCTCACACTCATTCACACCATGTCAGATACAAGAGAAAGAAGGTAGTGGAAACATATAAAGACACAGCAGAAGGAAACAACATTCTGCGGTCTGGGGTCTTGGGGCCTTGCCTATCTGAAATCCATCTATCAGAGATTTGCTTTCTGGTGGTCTGACACCCTGAAGTCAACTGCCATCTGCTGTCCCTCTGACATGGCCCCCAGCAGCTTCTGGTTGGGGATGGGAGCTTGTGTCTCCTTCTCTCCTTCAGTGTACATATTGCCACAACCACAACATGCAGTGGAGGTCAGAAGATGACCTTGAATATCAGACTTTATCCTCTGCCTTCTTTGAGACAGGCTCTGTCACTGCTCACCATCACAAACTCCTGAGTAACTGGACCACAAGTTTCCAGGAAGTCTCTGACTCCCATTTTCCCACAAGAGTGTTGGGTTTATAGACACGAGTTACTGCATCCAGTTTTAGATGAGTTCTAGGGCTCCAAACTCAGATCATCAGGCTTGGGCAGTGAGTGTGTTTACCTAAGAAGCTATCCCCCTAACCCCATGAGCTGTTTCCTAAGGAGATTCTCCAAAGGGTCATTGTATGCCAGATGCTTTTTAGAGTAGGTATCATCATTAGCATAGTAGATGTTGGCTCACATTTTTTGTACCCAACAAGTAAGGGTGATGTCAGAGCTGAGATGCTAAAATTGGAAAAGAGAAGACATCGTTACATAGGATTATCCCGAGCCATCTGTGTCCTCAAAACTGAACCATTTCTCAAGCCGCCTATGTTCTATGTAAACTCTGGGTCTACCTGGCTTAGGAGAAGATATAGATATGGGAGTGGAGATGTTTGAAGTACATTGGTGTCCCTGAATTTTACAGCAGCCCAAAGAAGGTCTTGGAAATAAAAACTAATCAGACGTCATCTTCAAGGAGACGTTGACCCAAAATTAGTCCAATTACACCTCATTGTTATCTTCACTTTGGTGTGCTGCATTTATTGCGTAGAAAATGCAGAGATGGCAGGACAACACTGTGAGCAGCACCAGTCAGGATGCGTGACTCATCAAGAACCCAGAGGTGTCCTCTATAACCACATGGAAGCAAGTGTTCAAAGATCAATATAAATACTATTTTCTAGCCTCTTCACTGCCTACACTTCTTTTCAATGTGACTATCTTAATACTATTATTTACTGGTGTTAAGATTGCCAAGTCTTATATAGGGGTGCTTGGTCAACTCCCTGGAATTCCTTTTCAATCTGTAAAAGTTCTTCATTTGCATACATAGCTCATGAACAGGAAATGACCTTGTCACACCAGTAGATTTTACATGGGCATCTGTCTCCTTTGCATCCTTGAATTGATCGTTTCTCATTTCTTCCTCCTATATCGATTACAATACATCACAGAAAAACTTCAGGGTCTGTGGGTTCTACTCAAATTTTACTTGTAGACAAGGAACTCAGGCCTGTCTATGGCTGAACATTTTTCTTCCCAATTTCTGAAAGATAGGGTGAGCATTTAATGATCAAATCAATTTCCAGCCAAGAACAGGACCTGGAGGAGGAGGGAGATGAAAGTCAATGGAATCAACAGGACCTCACCAGCTACAATGGTGTACCCAAGGCAATCACCTTATAGAGGGAAAAGGTTTATTGGGACCACAGAAGACGCACCAATTGCTTTGGAATGTCTGTGGGCATGCCTGGTGGTAAGGGCAGGAATCTTCAGCTAGGAAAACATCAGCAACAAAAAGAAAACAAAACCTCAAAACAAAAACTGCTCATCTTGTAGCCAGGATTCTGAACTCTCCCTTCTCTGTGTAGAATTTAACGATTTCACTAAATCTTCTGCAAAAGGGAGTCAAAACATCATTAACATGTGCCTCCCAGACACAGCATCTCCAAAGTATAATTTTACTTAGCTCATGTTTAAGCAGTAGTCATGTTAGTGAGACTTTATGGGTGTAGCTTCTGACATTACTAGGAGACACAGTCTCACAGTTCCTCTGGCTCTTACAATCTTACCATCCCACTCTTCCACATTGTTCCCTGTCCCTCAGGTGTGGGTGTGTTTTGCAGATTTATCTATCAGGACTGGGCTCCACAACTCTGCATTTTGATAAGTTGTAGTTTTCTATAATGGTCTCTGCCTATTGCAGTAAAGTTTCAATGGTGAGTGGTGAGGACTACACTTATCTGTGGGTATAAGGACAATAGCAGACAAGCTAACATGAAATAGGAAAGCCGGGGAGGCCTCAACCATAGACAAAGAGCTAAGGAATGCTGAGAGTGGGGGAAATAGTCTTCCCCAGGGAAGAGTGCACCAATTGATTATCCAGTAGGAAATAGTCAGCCCTGAAAACATACATACAACTAACATTATACAGTCTAAACTGGTTGTATTTAGGATTATATATGTATATACATACACACAAATGTATGTAACAATTAATGAAGAAACCTTGAATTTGAAAGAGAGAAAGAAGTACGTAGTAGGGGTATATGGGATGATTTGAAAGGAGAAAAGGAAAGGGATAAATGATGCAATTATAATCTCAAAAATGAAATAAATAATTTAAAACATCGTTGTATATCATTTCTTAAATAACATAAGATATCTTGGAAAATACCATGTCCAGAATATAAGACAGAGATCATAACTCATCCACATTATGTTTATTACTGAAATAGTCATATTATCTAAGCTGTTATAACAGAAGAGCAACAGATTCAGTTTTTAAAAGATTTTCAATGGTACAGGAAGTATGGTGTAAAGTTTGCCATTATTATGACATTAACATCCACTTTGTGGTATTAGGATCCCTATGCACAAGGGACACTCTGCTATAGTCCTGAAGTGCAAAAGATGATGTCAGGGGTGTGGTCAGCATTCACAGAAGAAGAAGAGTGAGACCTTGTTGGGATATCCTCAAAGTACCTGAGCTGAAAGCCAGCTTCTGAGCTTCAGCAGTTGAAGTTCTGGGGGAGGAGTGGAGACTAAGAGCCAGGAGCTCCTTTCTAGGTGGATCAAGAAATATTTCTGGGATACTAAACCCAGACATTTGGCATCAAACCATTTCCTTGCCTGTGTTGGTGCAGAGTCAGCTTATCCCAGCATGCATCCTGAGTACCCTAGGTATACCACCCAATGCCACACACAAACACATACATGCACATTTTGGTCAATGACATCTCTCTGAGATTTTCTATACTTATTGAATATGGAGACATGTCCAAGTTGAGACAGGGATGAAGAGGAGCCGGGGGAGTGTTGAGAGGACATGTGTGTGGTTTCTGAAGAGCTGTGGAAGAGAAGCTGTGTATGAGATATGGGGACTTACCCTGTTGTGAATGGAAGCCACATACAAAATATACATCGAGATAGGATTTAAAGCCCACCCCACAGGAGGAAACACTTGCCTGGTACTGTACATCTGACCAAAAGCCCATGTCTGGGGACCTCACAGGCCGCAAAGGTGAACCTGCTATTACTATGTTGCTAAGTGAACATAGTAACCAGCTGACTTCTCAATTCATATCTTTCTAACCATAAATCAAGGCAGCTCTCAAATCTCATCAGAGAAGCTTTTTGCGCAGCGGATGATGGAACTCATAACTGGTCAAGGTACAGAGAGTGCCAGTGGAGTGCTCCACCATAAACTGGGCATCTGCACCACACCCTACTCCCCATCCCCAAGGTTCAGGGACTATAGTAGAAGAACAGAGCAGAAAAACTGCAGGAAATGGAGGCTGGAGGTGTCTGGGGTGAAACGCTATCTCTGGAATTTGCCAGGACCCATGTGCACGAGCTCACAGCTGCTGTGGTTGTCTACACCAGATCGAGGAGATCAATATGCTATCAAGGAGTGAGGAGGGGTTCCTGAGCCTCTTGCCCTCAGACTAGCTCAGCAGTTATAGACACTGATGGCTCCTGGGGGAGGGACGGTCAGTTTCCTTTAAGGGTGTGGCTCCTGGTAGATCAACTATGCTCCAGCCGGTGACCCCACACCCAGGAGAACACGGACAACAGTACAGGTTGTATTTAGCTCATTATTAAGAAAAAAGAGGACACATAGGTGTGGGGAGCTGGGAGGAGTTAGGGAGGATGTGGGAGAACCTGGGAGGAGGAGTGAAAGGTGAATAATGATTAAAATACATTGTATAAAATTCTCAAAGAATTAAGGAAAGGCCATAATTTAAAAGGCACGTCACAATTATTTTTGTTTTGTACTGTTTTGAAGAAAGCGAATGATCAGAGGTATACTAAGAGTTGAGGACATCGAATGTCTCTGAATGGCACTGTTTGGAGGGTGTCACCTTCATGAGATAGGACACAGTGATCTGTCTTCAGCTCACTTCTCATTGGTCTCCTGGCTACAAGAGGAGCAGTTTTGTTTGGGGGTTTTGTTTTGTTTTTGTTGCTGTTCTTGTCTTAGCTAAGATTCCTGCCCTTACCACCAGGCATGCCCACAGACATTCCAAAGCAATGGGTGCGCCTTCTGTGGTCCCAACAAACCTTTTTCCTCTATAAGGTGATTGCCTCGGGTATGCCATTATAGCGGTGGAAAGCTGATTGAAGAGTATTTCCTAATCTCAGGAAGGGAAAAGTCAGGGCTCCCCTTGAGTAAGATTAATTCCACCAGCACACTTGTTGAGTTGCACTTCCCAGTGGGAGCTAGTGGCAGGTGAGACTGAACCTGGTGTCACATTGGGAGTCTTTGAAAGTCCTTAACTGACTGAGATTCTGACCCTGTTATTCCTGCCACTCGCGGAAGCACAGTGAGCGTAGGGAACTGAAGTGAAACGGCCTTTTCCTTTCTTCCGAGTTTCATGTAATTGAGATAAAACATCTGAAAGCAGAAGCCAGCAGAATGTCCTCTTTCCTAATCACTTCTCAGAAAAGTCTGGCAGGCAGGGCCTCCAGACAGCAATTATCAGGGGACTCTGAGCTCCGGAGCCTGCAGTGTGTTCCTGGGAGAGCAGGGTACAGGCCTGGAGGGGAGGAGAGCAGATATCAAGGAAAAGAAGCATCGGCTCCACTCTCATTTCGGAAAATGGTCTCACATTTCTCTCCAGTTATCTGTAACAGCAGGTGAAAATGTTAGGGGGATTCTGAGCCCTGGAAATGAGCGAGACTTGGGCTATCAGTATCCACTCTGAACAAGCAAAGGAGGACCAGGCCCTCATGCCAGAGTTCAGCATGACGATGGGGATGTACCTTCTTCCTTCTTTCCTTTGGAGAACTGTGTCCCCCAAGAATGTCAGATACCAGCAGATCCCTCCAAACCTGTGAGGCTGTTCAATGTTATTTGTTTAAAATAATTGTAATAATGTTGTGTGAGAGATTTTTCCCTCAGGATAACACAACACACAGACACACAGACACACACCTACACACACACACCTATTCACCACAGAGAGGGAACCCCCGGCAGAAGAAACTAATGATTGCACCAAAGTCCATCTTGAAGGGTCAATGAGTTTTTAGCTGGTGTTAGCAACAGGAGTATGGGTGATGGTCACTGGCAAGGAGGAGAGATGACATAAAAGCAGCTGCATTACTGAAAAGCCCATGCCAGCCTTGGTGACATCTGCACAGCCTTTGGGCAGCGCCGTACTCTTTTCCTGGCCTCTACTGGCCAGACTTGTCATCTCCCCAGCAGCTGTCCATTTCTTCAGAAAGTTGGGGAGTGGGAACCTTGCCAGTGTTAGCTTTCCCAGACTCGGGGAGCTTGTTTACCTCCTGCGTCTCACAAACCACCTCTTTCCCTCGTGGAGAAAATCAGTCTAAATCTGAGGAAAGTTCTGCACAACACATGTTAAGGATGTTGTGTGTATGACATGTAAATGTATGTGTAAGTATATGTGTGCGTGTATGTGTATGTATGTATGTGCATGTATATGTGTGTGTGTGCACATGCACAGTATTTTCTTCCTATCCTGGGAAGATGAGTGAGACCTAGAGATGTCTGGACATTGGTGCCAATTCAAAATCATACATCTGCAGGAAAAAAAATGAACAAAACTTTTCATATGATCCAGCAATATTGAGCATCATTCCAGATAGTGTGTGTTGTGTGTGTGTATGTGTGTGTGTATGTGTGTGTGTGTGTGTGTGTGTGTGTGAGAGAGAGAGAGAGAGAGAGAGAGAGAGAGAGAGAGAGAGAGAGGGTCCTCACATAGCCTAGGCTGCCCTTGAACTCCATTTTTAGCTGAGGTTGTCCTAGAACTTTTGATCCTCCAGTCTCCACCATGGTGCATGCATCACCAGCCCAGTGTAACTGCCTTCTAAATTGTTGGAAAATCCCAGGTTGAGCTAATGTTATAAAGGAGAGAAATGAGCTTTTCGCATCTGCCCACGAGGTGCATAAAAGGAAGCCAGGCTGTGCAGAGGTCTATTCCGGCCGCCTCCCTGGAATGGCTGGAGTTTGCTTACAGGAGCAATCTTACCATCCGACTTATAAAGACACCTCTGTGGATGGTGCGGAAAGAGAGGGAGATGTATTTAAGTACTAAAGTTACTTGAAACCCAGTCTATTTATTTTAATGCTTTTGTTTGAAAGATTCGTTCACAGACAGTGAAGGAAATTTCGGCTTTCAGCATCGCATTTCAGGGAACAATGGATTCTTTTCGCAAAGTGAATTGTCATCTGTTTTCCCCAGAAGAGGCACCATGCAGCTGAGCTGGGAAATTAACCGCTAAAATAGCAGGAGAGACGATCGCTGATCACAGGGACAGATGGGCTGGTCTGTTCCATTCCTATTTATTTCGGTAGGATTGCTGATGGGTCTTCAGCTCTGTCTCACGTCCCTTTTTTACCCCTGTGGCAAGGTAGAACCGAAAGTCCTCAGCGTGGGGTTTATGTTCTGTGGGTGGGGAAAAGATTCCGAAAAAAAGTGGCTACAGCATGGGAATTCCCCTAATTTGGGAGTTCATTTTATAATCAGACTTGACACTTTAATTTGCTTCCAGACTCTTAGGCAAAACATAGTCACTCTTTGAATTTTTAGGGAAAAGTAATTCCATCACCCCCTCCATTTTTTGAAGCCATTCAACATCAGTTCAGCAGATACCCATTAAGCATTTGAGTGCTCAGTGCTAGTCTAGAGTTGAGGATAGATATAAAAGCTTTGTGCTGCTTATATTCCAGATAGTAAGACTGTTAATAACTCTGGAAAAAGTAGAATATAATTTTTGGAATTATTGAATGGGACTTTATGCATTTTTCACATCTTGAAAGAAAGTATGATAAACTACAAGATGTTCTACTGGGACATTCTCACTTGCAAGGAGGGTCTTCAGTCTCAGTAAGTGAACAATTCAAAGGGTTCAGGAAGTTCCTGAAACTGACAATATTCCCTAGCACCCTGCCCCAGATAAGCAGTGAGGAGGCTGAGAAACACTCAGACCAGATGAGATGCCTGGAAGGTCAAGTCAGAGACCAGCTGAGGCACTAGGAAAGGATATTCTCGAACCTGTTGAGCTGCAGTGAGCTCCAGGTTTCCAGCTTTTGTGAGCTGTCTCCCATGAGGGAGTGGGCTGTGATGACAGCTGTCATTGAGTCATTTATACTACTTTAAGAAATCTCTCGCCTATACTCTTGTAAATAACTCCAGGAACACTCATTGGTTCACCAAGCTGGACTTTGGTGGTACCTCCTGTGGTCTGTTGTCAGGGTCCTATCTAAGCTGAGTAAGACATTTGTTTATGTCTCTCCAGGAACAGTGCCACACAACACTCCCTCAGTCAAACACTGGCGTTGTGCAAATGTCCATCTCAATAACATGTACCAAAAAAGAGGACTCTAAGAGAGACATCCGTGGATCTACATAGGAAGGAGAAAAAGACAACATCTCCTGAGTAAATTGGAATTTGGGGGTCATGGGAGAGGGTAGAAGGGAAGTGGAAGGAAAGGAGGGGAGAAGAGAAAAATGTACAGTGCAATAAAAACAATAAAAAATTAAATCTTTGTTATAGAAGAAAGAGACTGATGCTCTTCCATCTGTATTATAAGCTTTCCCTCAGTTTTCCTTTGTCTTTTGGTTTATTTAAGATGCAGTTTAATAAACACATTTTAAATTTACATGTACTCAAATTGGCAAGTAGTTCCTTATGGTTTATTAATTTGCCTTTAAGATGGAAGAACCACGTCTATATGTCAGGAAAAGAGCCATCCTTTGTTTTTATATTTACTAAAATGAAATTTGCAATACTCTAATAATTTGCGTAATTTTGTTTGCTCCTATTAATTTCTTTTTCCAACCCATATGTGCTTTGTCGTCATCTCTGTCACCTCAGGAGAAGGCACAGCTTGCTTCAGAAATGGCAGGGTTTTGAAAGTAGGAAAACCATGAAATGAGAGAATCTACTGTACATGCACCAGAGAGACTCAGGCCTCTGAGTTTCCCTTCTCTAAAACTTCAGCGTTCCTAGAAAACACTAAAGAAAGTAGTGATTCTTAGAACCACAATTTGTATTTACAAAGTTGTTTTATCATAATGAGTCTGGGGAGGGAAGCACATCTTTAATTTTATATAACTTGATATCAGAGTACAGCACAAAATAAAAATTTGCTACTTTTAGTATTGCATTTACTTTTATTTTAAGTGTATTTGCCAGCATGACTGTATGGGCACTGTATACATTCAGTACCCACAGAGATCAGAAGAGGGCCTGGCATCTCCTTGAAGTAGAGTTACAGACAGTTGTGAACTACAGTGCAGGTGCTAGAAATCTGACCCAGATCCTCTGCAAGAGCAACTGATACTCTTTTTTTTCTTTTTTTAGATGTATTTATTTATTTATGCGTGTATACCATATTCTGCTTGCATATATCCCTGCAGGCCATAAGAGGGCACCAGATCTCATTACTGATGGTTATGAGCCACCATCAGTTGCCGGGAATTGAATTCAGGACCTTCGGAAGTGATACTCTTAACCACAGAATGATCTCTCCATCTCTCCAGCTCCAACATTTGGCACTTAAAAATAAACTTAGCTTTAAATAGTTTGTGAGCTCTTTTGGGCATTTATTGATTTCTCCCCCTCCCATGTGTGTGTGTGTGTGTGTGTGTGTGTGTGTGTGTGTGTGTGTGT
>JABTXL010002731.1:2500992-2562055 GCA_025134845.1 Neodon shergylaensis | reverse complement strand
TGTGTGTGTGTGTGTGTGTGTGTGTGTGTGTGTGTGTGTGTGTGTGTGTGTTTGTGTGTGTGTGTTTGTTTATTGCTAACTTGAAATAGAGTATTTACTGTGTATCAAATTCTAATGAAAGTGTCAATGAGCCTTAGGTGTTTTCTTCACACTTTCTCCTGAGGATTGGATAATTTCTCAGTTCACTATGGGCATCAGATGGCTTTGGAAAATCACAGAAATTCCAAGTGATTTAGAATGCAGCTTAGACAATCTTCAAGGCAATAACTGCTTCCTCAGAACCATGCTGGAGTCTGGGTCCACCTTGCCACAGGTCTGGCATTATGAAAAAGATTTGGCATGGTTTCTCTCTTTTCTATATTGATCTGTCCGTCCTGGGTTTCAGCATGTTCTGCTGTCAATTTAGGCTTTCTTTTAATGTCTTTAGTTCAGCTTCATAGCTTCATTCTGGTAGGATCTGTGCAACTCTTAAGGGGTTAAGGCTAAGTGGTGTGTGTGTGTGTGTGTGTGTGTGCATGTTATTTTGTTTTAACTAGTTTCTTATTGCCTTGTCATTTGGGGAAGAATTAAGGATGAAGTTAGCTCCAGAAAATAAACAAAATTCTGTAAGAATTTGGGGTAGTAAAGTTTTTTCGGTTTTGTTATTGTCGTTGCTTTTGTTTTGTTTGCTTGTTTGTTTTTGTAAAAGGTCCCTTTAGTTTCTCTTCCAGCATTCAACAATTTTAAGGACATAGGAACAGATCCTTTTATGCTACAGTCTCTGTCTCCCCCTCTCTGGGGAGAACTTTCTGTATTTAACAGGGTCTTGTCGCCACCTCTTTCTGCCACTGCTTGCCTCTGTCATCCCCAATGACCTCGGATGCAGTTATAGACTGTAGCAGGTGCAGAGGACCTTTGCCTCTCCCATACCTCACCTCACTTGCAAAATCTCTCTTCGATGCTCTCTCCGATGCCCCTACTCCTTGAGATACCTCATCAGTTCTTTTCCTATGAAACAGAATTTGAAGCCAGGAATTGCATTCTAGACTAGGGAGGCTAATGCCCTGAGGTTTATTTTAAAATCCACTGGATTAGGACTGGATCAGTGGTTATGGGCATTGGCTGCTCTTGCAGAGGATCCAGGTTTGATTCCCAACCCCTACAGGGGAGCTCACAAGAAATGGCCTCTTTTGCACCCCTTGAGCACTGAATGTATATGATGCACACGCTTACATGCAGACAATCACCGACACACATAAAATAAAACCATTTTTAAAAACACCATATTTTTACCAGCTGGGACAGTGAATGGGGGAAAGGTAAGTTTCAAGAGACTTGGATCGTCCCACAATTTAAATATTGCTGTGATGAACTGAGGTACATAGATGTTTCTGAAGCAACTAGTTCATTTCCTGTGGGTGTGAACCATCCCCTACTATTCCAGAACCCCTTGCCCCACCCCGCGGTAAAGAGCACACCATCTTTCCTCCTTTCCCTCCTGCTTTTGTTACTCGAGCACATCCTCTCCAAGGGCAGAGTCTGCATGTCTCTAGCCTTACGGTCTGATCTACACAGAGTGTGATGGTTAATACTGATTATCAACTTGGCAGCCAGGTGGTGGTGGCGCACGCCTTTAATCCCAGCACTCCGGAGGCAGAGGCAGGCGGATCTCTGTGAGTTCGAGACCAGCCTGGTCTACAAGAGCTAGTTCCAGGACAGGCTCCAAAACCACAGAGAAACTCTGTCTCGAAAAAAACAAACAAACAAAAAAATAATAATAAAATCAACTTGGCAGAAGATAGACCCACCCAGGTACAAACCTGGACATGTCTATATAATCATTTCTAGACCAGCTTAACTGAGAAGAGATGAGAAGCCTTAGCCTAAACAGGAGTGGCACCATCCCATGACTTTGGGTCCAGAACTGAATAAAAAGAAGGAAGTGGGCTGAGCACCCGCATTCATCTCTCTCTGCTTCCTGAGTGTGGATGCCATGCAACCAGCTTTCTCACACTCTTACTGCTGTGCCTTCCCCACCGTGGCGGACTGTACCCCTCTCAAATGTGAGCCAAATAAATTCTTCATCCCTTTAGTTGCTTTTGCCAGGTATTTTGTCACAGCAAGAGGAAGTGTAACTAATGCACATGACAGCTTGTAGATGTGGGCAGGAAACTGGGATGGAGTGACGCTTCTACCCTCTGCACCCTCTGCTGTGGAAAAGGCCACGGTCAAAGTTTGTAGTCAGCTCTCTGGGTGTGCATAGGTGTCGACATAATTCCTGGATCTGAAGGACATAGCCTCTCACCCGTGGGGTCAGCGGACATTAGAAGTCTGGAACAGGGCAGCTCAGTCAGCAGCTCTCCACTGAAAACAGAATTTTAGGAGTTAAGCCCGGAGATTATCCCCACCACCACCACTAAGAAAATAGTTAAAGAATACACCCATCCTTCCCTGAAAAGGACCAAGGAACTCAGAAAGCAGTGGCATTGAATAAAGTCTATCCAGATGAATTGCTTCCTGATTTATAGACTGCTTCCTCTTTTTCTCTCAGTTGTCAAGAAGTAATTTAAAAGGCAAACTTAGAAGTCTTGCAAGTCAAGGCGAGTTACAAGTAAAGGCTGGAAGAATGACTTCACAGTTAAGACCACTGGCTGCTCTTGCAGAGGACCTGGGTTAGATGCCTAGCACCCATATGGTGGCTCACAGCCATCTGTAACTCCAGTTCCAGGGGATCTGGCATACACATACACACACACCCAGCTTCTGTGTCACTGCATAGATTAGACACACACACATACACACACGTGGGGTACAAGATATATCATGAACTACTAGATGTTAAAATGCTTATAGATAAGATGTATACTATAATGCATCCATAAAAATTTCCTGAAGGTATTACAAACACAAAATTGTTCGCCCCCTCGCATTGTTGAAACATTATAAATCATCAGGCTGAAGCATTGCATTACAGGGTGTAAAACTCACCAAAGATTTTCAAATTTAGAGATACAATTTTATAACTACGCTAAAAATAGGTACAGCATATGATCCACCCTTGGTTCTGCGCCCAGGGAAATGAAGCCAGTATATCAGAGGCACAAATATGCATATATTTATGAAAGCATTGATCACAATTTCCATGATTCTAGGATGGAGAGGCCTCATCCCTGCCAGGATACAACCACCAAGCTCACCACATCTTCCACTAGCTACCAGGGCCAGCAGCAAGGATTCTGGGGTCCTCTTTACTAACAGCCTTCACTGTGGTGGAAGCTGAGTGTATCTGTGATAAAGCTACCAGGGCTGTGCTGAATCTCCCAACTCCCCTCTCATAGCATCTCTGTGCCTACAAAGCAGAGATCACAGGACCAGGCCAGGAGTGTAGCACAGCCTTTATTGTGCATGGGATGCTCACTCCTGCATCCCTGTTGAAGGGCAGCAGTGTGCCTGATGTGATACTCCCAGGTATATTTGTAAACAAGCAGAATTAGCATAAACACCTGCTGTGGCATCCTTCTTCACAATGCAGGAAAACTCTTGGGAAAAAGGCAGGGAGGGAAGGGACCCCCAACACACATAGACACAAACCTGGAAAACAGCCACAGATCACTAGCCTCACAGTTGTCCTTTATCTGACTTTTAAATTGAGTTTTACTCTATATTCACAGTGAAAGAGTAATCTCCGGGACCGTGAAAAAAATCCCTACAGATTTGTCCATTTTCTCCATTTTAATTGCTTTTTTTCCCCACTGTCCAAAATGTACTCACTGGTTCTCAGAGCTGTATGCAGTTGGGGTTTATGAAATGGTTTTTGTTTGTTTCTTGGTTTTGAACAGAAACTCAATAGACAGGAAAATAAACGGAGGGTTTTGGTGCTTTTTCTCCATTCCTATGTGATGTGTGTGTCACAAAGGATTATGTTTGCTCTGAAATTCGGGGAGAATCAGCCTGCAGCCCATAATTAGCAATGACATGTCGCACCAGTGAGAGCCACAGTCCTGTCCCACCTTGTGGGACCCAAGTCCTGATGATGAAATCCACGACAGCACACAGGCTCCATCCCCTTTGAAGGGTCTGAATGGTCCCTTGCAAAGCCCCTTTCATCCCTCATACGTTTCTCTCTGGCACCTGTCTGGTCCACCGTGCCAGAAAATCTCTTAATGAGAAACTGCACCCACCTTTTGGCCTTCAGTTTCTGAGTTTCGAAGCTTATTAGGAAGCTCTCCATCTATTACGAGTGTGCTTTTCTGACATGTTAACTCCATCTTTCAATCGGTTTTATTATAACTCTGTCTCACTTTTTAAAACAAGCTACAATGTGGTCTTTGGGCGTAGGACATTTTATTAATCTAGGCTCTGAAAACCTGGCTGTGTTGGACATAGTCCTTCTCTTTCCTCTTTGAACTCACCAGGCAACGCTGAAGGCAGCCGAGGCCATGACAGTAGAGTTCAGTGACCTTGTAGAGCCCCAGCCAATGCTCTCCACATCTCCTGCTTTATCTCCAGAGATGCAGAGACACCTGGTGCAGAGCCATGACCCATCCCATTCACAGACAGCATGCAGGTAGGTTTCGTTTGTTTGTTTGTTTCACTTCTGGGAGTGAGGGTTCAACACAATGGGATACCCTACTGTTGTTACTGGTTGTATTCTTAAATCAAGGCTCTCCGCAGATGAATAGAGCAGGGGAAGTTTTACCTCAGTCTTGTTTTAACTTAAAAGAAGAGGATGAAAAAAGATGGCTCATGGGAGAAAAAGGAAGGGAGAGGGGGAGAGAGGGGAAAAGAAGGGGAAAGAAGAGGAGGGAAGAGGAGGGGAGGAGGAATGGCCACTGGGAAGGAAGGGGTGAAAGAAGGAGAGAGGGAGGAGGCAAGAGAAAAGTAGAGGAGAGTGAGTGGAGGTTCTTCTGTCGGTGTGTTGCTTTTATTGGTTAATGAATAAAGAACTGGCTTGGCCTATAGCATGGGAGGGAGAAGGCGGAGTCAGGGAGCTGAAATTTTGCTGGCAGGTTAAGACCTCATGGTGATGCACAGATTAATGGAGATAGGTTAATTAAGATGTAAGAGGTAGCCAATAAGAAGCTAGAGCTAATGGGCCAAGCAGTAATTTAAATAATTCAGAAGAGGAGGAGATAAGACAGGAAGAGAGGTCAGGAGAGGACAGGAATCTCATTTCCTCTGGTGCCTGAAGGTTCAGGACAACACCACTTTCAGCCTTTTCCCAATCTGGGAAGCAGCTTGTCTATCTCTTGGGATCCCAGTTTCTTCATCTTACTTATATCTGATAGGTTGTTTTCATTTTAGGGTTTATGTGAATTGATGGAACCCACATACGTTATAACAGCACCCACCATCCCTATTAGATTATTGATTGGAAAACAGTGTCGCTCTGGGAGAGCAGTAAGAATACCTGGTTCTTACCTAGAGGCAATCTCTTCACTGAGCCCACCTAGGAGAGAGAGTTATCTACAGCTCTGGGCAAATAGAATGCGAGTGGGATAGGGCAGGAGCATGCTTGCAACTAGACACCAGTCATATGGGGAGCAAATTAGTGGAGGAACTGTTGTTCCTGAACGGCATGTCTGGATGATGTTAGAACAAGTGAAGGCAGTGAACCTTCAGTGACACTAATATCCAAGTTCAATCACAGGGATTGTCCAGGCACAGCAACCTGATGGGAGAGAAAGCCAAAACCTGATACAGGGCACATGCATAAAGCAATTCTTTGTTAATTATATATAAGCAACAAATATCTTCTGTGTGAGAAATAGAGATACTAGCTGGCACACTGGGTGTTACTGTAATGGAAGTCTATTCATCTCTCCCATGCAGAGACAAGCTCAAAGACACGTGGTGGCGTTGTCTAAGGAATAAGAGTTTCACTAGTCCACCCATGCACCAGTTTTCACATGACCCTATCCCCAGCGGCTCACAATGGCCAACACTGGGTCCAGGCAGGAGGGTGGGGAGGGCCGGGGTATCCTCAGGAAGGGTCTCTGCTCCACCATAATGTGGCAGTCATTGGAGTTACAGTCACCTGCACAACACTCTAGAGAAGGGCACGTTATTTGAAGTGGCCACATGAATAGCTGGGAATTTCGAATTCTAACGTATTATATTGTGAACACTGGAAACAAATCAGTGGTTTGTCACACCTGACTCCAATTTTAGCCATTTGCAGACAGTGATGGACTGTGATCAGGACGTGTAAGCCATATAAACCCTTTCCCCCAAGTGGCTGCTGGCGATGCTGTTTATTACATCAACAGAAACCCAACTAGAACAATTACATCCTAGGAAATCTGTAAAATACAGAGAGTCTTCAAGGAAATAATAAAAATTATCAAACCATCAAGTCCTCAGAAAATCACAATGGAATTTTTTTTTAATTTTTTATTGAGAAAAAGAAAAAAAAGTTTCCTCCTCCTCCCAGCCTCCCATTTCCCTCCCCCTCCTCCCACCCTTCTCCCCCTCCCCCACTCCTCTTCCCCTCCCTCTCCAGTCCAAAGAGCAGTCAGGGTTCCCTGCCCTGTGGAAAGTCCAAGGTCCTCCCCCCTCCATCCATGTCTAGGAAGGTGAACATCCAAACTGGCTAGGCTCCCACAAAGCCAGAACTTGAAGTAGGATCAAAACCCAGGGCCATTGTCCTTGGCTTCTCATCAGCCCCCATTGTTCGCCATGTTCAGAGAGTCCGGTTTTATCCCATGCTTTTTCCGTCACAGTCCAGCTGGCCTTGGTGAGCTCCCAATAGATCAGCCACACTGTCTCAGTGGTTGGGTGCACCCCTCGTGGTCCTGACTTCCTTGCTCATGTTCTCCCTCCTTCCGCTCCTCATTGGGAACTTGGGAGCTCAGTCCGGTGCTCCAGTGTGGGTCTCTGTGACTATCTCCATCCATCACCAGATGAAGGTTCTATGCAAGATATTCGTCAGCATTGCTATAGGATAGGGTCATTTCAGGTTCCCTATCCTCAGCTGCCCAAGGAACTAACTGGGGACCTAGCCTTGGGCTCCTGGGAGCCACTCTAGGTTCAAGTCTCTTGCCAACCCTAAGGTGGCTCCCTTAACTAAGAATTGTGCTTCCGTGCTCCCCTATCCAACCTTCCTTTATCCCAATCATCCTGTTTCCCCAAGTTTCCCTCATCCTCCCCTTCTCACTTTTCTCTCCCCATCCCCCGTTACCCCCATCCCACCCCACCCCCAAGATCCCAAATTTTCTCCCCGGCAATTTGGTCTACTTCCCATAGCCAAGAGGATAATTATATGTTTTTCCTTGGGTTCACCTTCTTATTTAGCTTCTTTAGGTTCACCAATTATATACTCCGTGACCATTATTTATGGCTAGAAACCAATTATGAGTGAGTACATCCCATGTTCATCTTTTTGGGTCTGGGTTACCTCACTCAGGATAGTGTTTTCTATTTCCATCCATTTGCATGCAAAATTCGAGAATTCATTGTTTTTTACCGCAGCGTAGTACTCTAATGTGTATATATTCCACACTTTCTTCATCCATTCTTCCATTGAAGGGCATCTAGGTTGTTTCCAGGTTCTGGCTATTACAAATAATACTGCTATGAACATAGTTGAACAAATGCTTTGATTTAAGTTTTTTCACCTTTTTTCAAACACATGCATTTTGAGGAAAAACATTACTCAGAAATAATGTTTTATAATTGTCAGCTGTGGCTGAAGCATACACCTCTTTTGTGTCATTTAATATTTCATGAATATTGTCCATAATAAATGACTAGAATTTCATTATAACAATAATTGTCACAAATTCATGAACTTAAAATACCTAAAAGGGTCATTGTGCTCATGTATGCCTGTTATCCTAGGACTCGGGAGGCAGAGGCAGGCAGATCTCTGAGTTCCAGGATCACCTGGCTAGAGCGTGATACCCTATCTTCAAAAAATTCAACATAGCTGAAATACATAAAATATTAAGGATCTTGGTGAATACTATATGCCCATTTTGTACCCACTCTTTGTTTCATTTTTGGTGAAATGTCTTTTCTATGTGTGAGTGTGTGTTTGTGATGTGTGTGTGTGTGTGTGAGAGAGAGAGAGAGGTGTTAGTGGTTTCCCTACGTTAGGATTAGCAGAAGTGTAAATTATACATCGTTTAAAAGCAGATTTGACACATTCATATTGTTATAACAGCCTTTGCAATAATTTTTCTGTACCACAAATGATTCAAGATTTGAAGTATATAAAAAAACATTTTGAAGAAGGGATAGCATTCTTGATTGAATGTGTACCTGTTACTTGAGAAATAAAAACAAATTATTCCAACAGTAAAAGAAAATGAAGGCATGACATCCAGGCATCATGGGAGAGAAATCAGCCTTCAGCTTTTTTTTTCTGTCCACAAATAATTGACAAACACATCAACTGTCTGGCAACCTAGGATGTGACCAGAGTTATCCTTCAGCCTCCCATGGACCCTGTTTCTTACTGTAGTCACCATTCAAATCTATCCAAGTTATCTCTTACATATTAGTCTCTCATTTAAATGCTGTGATTTAAATAATATTTTGGTGTTCTGATATACTTCAGAGAATATTCCCATTCACTGGCTCATGGGTGTTTGGAGTATGTCTACCTGATGGCTGGTGTCACTAAAATTTTAATGAATGTCATGCTGTACATGGTTTTGTTCAGATGCATGGGTGAAACTAATAGATATTATGCCAAAAAATGAATCAATGCACGGGTGGTCGTGTGCCGTGTAGCTACCATTATGTGGAAATAAATGAAATAAATAAGTACACAGTGACAGAAAGTAAACTAGTGGTTGGTAGGGACTGGGAAGAGAGGGTAATTAGGAGTGCTTGGGAAGGTGGAAGTGGAAAGACTTTAAAAATATACAAAGCCGATGGTTGCAGAGCTTTGTAAATAAATATAATAAAATGCACACAAAAAGGAAGGGGAGTGGAAAAAATATATAGCTCAATAAAACAAAAAATCTAGAAAGAAAAATAAAAATGCATACAAAATGATAACTGGATAATTTTATGTCACATTATTTTCTCTTGATACCCACATATGTATATATCAAAGTCAATGTACAAATATTACTAGGCTGTATGTGTCTACTACCATCTGTATACCAGTTGTTAATCTACAATTTATCAGCCATCTGTCTACTGATCATCTATCCACTTACCAATTATCTATCTGTTATCAACTATCTATCCAAATAATCTATTATCTATTATCTACCTTCCTATCACCTGTCTATCATTTATCTATCCTCCATTTTATATTTATCTGCTCATCTAACTCTCCATCCATCATCTATCTATTCTATCCATCTATATTTCTATAATCTATCATCAACTGTCAACAACCCATTATCTTTATCTACCTATCTCGTCTATCTATAATCTATGTAGTATTTATAATTCATCTAGTTCTGTGTATCTACCTATTCATATAATCTAGCTATCTAACATTTGTCTATTGCTACCTATCAAATATCTGTGTATCTATGTGTCTGTCTGTCTTTCTATGAAGAGAGTCAGACATTTACCTCTAAAACCTAATGATCCATTACAATGTCTAAAACACAGAACTGACTCAGTAAATTGCATTAGATTACAGTATTAGACCATTTACAGAAACTCATCCTAGGTCTTCTCTTTCTCATCACCTACCATGTAGATTAGCGAAGAGGGGCCTATTGTTCTTTATTTGCGATCTGTGAAATGTCAGGCTGCCAGCTCCCATTTGATTCACAGTGTAGTCACCTTTGGTAAAAAGTTCCTCATGTTTTATTAAATCTGTTCATCCTGAGTGAATACAATTCATCACACCATGCCCATGGGGTTTTGCTTGTCTTAGGGGCTGGGGGAAACATCATCTGGAAGGCACAAGGCCATCTGAGGATCTGGAACTGAAATCTTTCTCAATTCACAGCCTTCTCTGGATTATGAGGAGTGATGCTGCATGTGGATACTTATGCATGAGCCGTAGTCATATTTGTGAAGGATCCTTGATTCGCAGAACAACGGGAGGAAAGAGAACAAGAGCCCTTGGTACCAGTGATAGGAAGAGTGCCTGCTTCTCCATTACACACAACTGGAATTGTCATTGACTTGATGCAATTAAGATGAATTTCTTAGTCCAGTGATGCTCTCATCGATCTTCTGGTAGTTTCTAGGGTGATGAACCGTCTCAACTGCCCCAGGATTGTCCTACTTTTAACACTAAACCTCCTCTATCTCAAAATGCCCATGCCCAGGTCACAGAAAATTCTGTTATAGTGATCAGCATGGGAGTTTAGGAGACAATCCACACGTCTCTGAAGACAGAGATGAGCATTCTTGTCTCTTCTTTTTAAACCCTGTGTGTGTGTGAGTGTGTGGTGTGTGTGTGAGGGGGGAGCCCTCATCTTCCCCTCTTATCTGAGATAACATCTCTTGTTTACCTCTACAGATTTGCCCTCTGACCTTTGGGCATTCTTTGGTCTCCTCACATCTTTCCATAGGATCAGTGGACTGAAGGCCCAACATGCTGCATGCAGCTTTATGTGGGTGCAGCTTTATGTGGGTTCTAGTGATCTAAACTTAAGTTCTTATGTTGACCTTGGTTCCCAGAACCCACTTCAGCTGCCTGTCACTTCAGTTCTGAAGGATCTAGTGCCCTCTTCTGGCCTCCATAGGCACTATGCTCATTAACTACCTACACCTCACACACACACATACACACACACACACAGACACACACACGAACATAATTAAAAATAATAAAAGTGAATCTTTTTAAAAATCACAACAAACCTCATTCCTCTTGTGAGAAGTTTCTTAAAGTTTCAAATGAAGACTTTAATCAATCCACAGACATCATGAAACAATAGAATTTTTTGTAATTTGTCAAAATACAAACCAGTTTTTATTCATTTTTTGCAGATTCACTCAGCATCCACTTGTAAATTCTGACAAATTCTACTCAGCCTACAAATTCACCCCCAAAGCAAACAGTCATTATCTGTCAAAGCCTTGCATGCCTCTTGCAGCACAGTGACAGGCAGAGTGGGGTATGGCATGCCTCCCAATGACACGGAGGCTCTCAGCAGGAACATTTTTTGGTTAATCTTCTCTTTCTTCAAGCGTGCATAAGGACTTAATAAGATTTGGAAACTTTATAGGAATTAAATCAGATAGGTTTCTTAGACATGTGTCCACACACTGACACAGAGAGGGTGTTAAAATGCCAGTCTGCCCAGAAAACCTTATATCCAATGTACGGGCATGGAATGAGGGTGTCTTTCTCTAATCAGGAAAGGGGTTGAGAGGTGATTGCAGTGAAGAAGTGATTGGGATAGACAACTCCATTGTTTGCCTGCGGCAGCTGGATGACCTCTGGAAGGGTCACACAGAAACCGAAAGGGGTGAGCAGATTCCCAGAGGTTGTCACACGTTACCTACTGGTCATGATCACAGATTTACATGAAAAGGAAAGAGTTTAAATGTTTGCTGGCAGCTCGATGGGAGGTCCACCAACAAAGGGCATCTGTGCTCAACAATTTGCTGACGTCATAGCAGAATTCAGTATTATTGGGATTTCATCTTTGATTTCATGAGCTCAGAGTTTTCTTATGACTTCTGCTTTCTCTGATAAAAGAAGGGTGGAATTTGAAATACTTTATGGGAATTTAAAATTGAAGGTGCAAGGCTGGGGGATAGCTCAGCAGGCAGAGTGCTTGCCATACAAGAACAAAGAGCTGAGTTTGAGTTCTAGTGATGACCATGCAAAACCTCAGAGACCACAATGCCCCTCTGTTAATCCCAGCCTGGGAGACTCAGAGACAAACAGATCTCACGAGCTTGCTAGTCACCCTCACTAAACAGTGAGTATCAGGTTCAATGGGAGATCCTGTTTCAAGACATAATGGGAAGAGGAGTTGAGGAAGACACAAGTACTACACATATATAATCGTGTGTGTGTGTGTGTGTGTGTGTGTGTGAACCACACACAAAACCATGAACGGTGCATTTCAGACATGAGGAACCAGTGTTAAGGATCCATAGATTAAAAAATAATCTAAATAGCACACCACTGGTCGACCCCCCAAAAAAAATCAATACCAAGGGAATACATTATATATATATTGGTTTTTCGAGACAGGGTTTCTCTGTGGTTTTGAGCCTGTCCTGGAACTAGCTCTTGTAGACCAGGCTGGTCTCGAACTCACAGAGATCCGCCTGCCTCTGCCTCCCAAGTGCTGGGATTAAAGGTGTGCGCCACCACCGCCTGGCTTATATTTTTTAAGAATTAGAGACTCCTACATGTGTAAGATTTTATTGATAATCATAGGTGTAAACATGTGCATTTCAAGCCCAATATTTCCTGCTAAGATTTACAGTGTACCACTGACCCATGGGCTTAAGAATCATTATAAATATAAGATTAAAACAGAAAAAATGACTGATTACAATGTAGAGTTGGTGAGGGTTGAGCTGAAAGTCAGAACAATTTAACCTTTGACTGCATTTAGTTTCCAAACTATGAAAACAAGGCTATTGGGAGGGCCAGCATCACTTCTAAAAATCCAGAGAGTGAGACACATTCTCTCCATGCCACAACCCCAGGACAAATGAGCCATTCTTCCCCACCCACCCCAACCCAGCACAATGGAGCCAACTCCACATGGTATTGTTTCCTCTGAAATTTGAGGAAGGAATATCAGGTCTGGTTCACCAGCTGCAGCTATGGTGGCTTCCTGGAGGTTGTTCAGTGTTAGGCAATGGCCCAAAGGGATCTTGAGGTCGCAACTGCATGAGCTCCAAAGAGTAGGGGAGATGCCTGTTCTGAAGAGAAAGGGCCATCACCTTCTTCCTTTGTCACGTCCATGGCATGTGCTTGCGGTAAGTTCTTGTTGCCATCTCAAAGGCACACAAAGGACAACACAACCTTCACTCTCCAGGAAGATCAGCTTCTCTCTCTAATCCAAGCTCCATGTAAGCCCTCTCTTCGTGGCTACAGTCTTTGGGGACTACTGCTTTGGGAGTGGGTTTGGTGCCTTTATAAGGCACTTATGTGCCGATTGAAGCTGCATAGAATGTTAAGATCTGGGGTCACCGGAAACAGAGTCAGGGTCTTGTCTCTTTCCGTCTCACTTTATCAGAGAAGCTCTAGTGCATATATCTTGGCAAATGTTCCTTCCAAATCCTGTGAGCCAAAAGGTGCAGAGTCAAGTCCAGGCAGCACACGCTGTGGGGTTTCCACTGGAGTGTGTTGATCCTCAGGGAAAATCATGCCTGGCTTGACATGACACCACCCCCTCCAAAGCCCACACACCAAACAGTGTAGCCACGTCGCCTGTTTTGGTCAAAGCAATGTGAAAAGAAGTGGCCACTCATCCTTCTGCCCCCTTTCTTTTACTCTGTCATAAACAACAGTGCTTCGTATACGGAGCTGCTGTTGATGGCCTGAGACCAGTTTACTCTAGGAGTTTATGGCTTGTCTAAGTGACCAGAGACCAGTTTACCCAATTTTAGCAGCTAAAGTATTTTTTAGGAATGCTTTCATGAGATGCCATACTATGGTCCAGTATTCCACTATACAAGTCCTTATTTCTTCTAGTCTTTATATTCAAATTCAAAATAAGGATTCATTCCATGCCCTGAATGTGAGAGCATGTATCTATATAGTCTAGCATGTTCTCAATTTCCCAGATTGGCTGCACATATTAAGAGAGAATGAAACCAATACTGTGTTTCCAGGTCTGTTGGGAGGGCTCAGCGCTTGCCAATAAGTCTGAGGAATTAAGTTCCATCTCTGCACTCAACAAGATGGAAGATGAGAGCCAACTTCTCGCATTGTTTTCTGATGTTCCTGTGCACACCATGACACATGTGCATATTCACAGACACACACACACAAATAAATAGAATACAATTATTTTAAAGAGTGTGTTTTCAGATTAAAATCTTGTCCAAAATGTGCTTTACTATTTAGGGGTTGGACTATATCACAAAAAGTTTTGATATGTATCTACAGATTTTTATACGTATCTACAGATTTTTATTTCCTTTGTATTTCTTTTCTAATTGCAAATGACTCCCTAAAGAAATTGAAATCCAGATAATGACAGAATTCCTCAGAAGAATTTCTTTGTGACTTGTACCATGTTCTATCAGTCAGAATGGACTCCGAGGGTTCTGTAAGACTAGACAAGGTCCTCGGCAGCTTCCGTGCCTGCCTCTTGGCCTGCACTGAACCATCCTCAACTTGGAGTTTCTGAAACCAGCCCCATTCTGTGCTCATTTGTATATGTCTGGTGCTCATCTGCCTTCTCGTGAGCAGGGCCAAGGTGAGTACAGCACCACACACAGAGACTGATCCTCAGTGAACTGACCAGTGAATCCTATTGATGAAGAAATGCTTTGTATTGTTGGTGACACACGAGCCACATTTGTGTCGGTGAACGTGTCAGGAGCCCATTCTGAAGATGGAACAACAGCTTTACAAGAAGCGTGGAACAGAGGTCAAAGTAGACAGCACTTCCTATTGTTTGGCTACTCGGGTCAGCCATCCACCATTCATTCCTTCTAACAACAATACTAGATTTTTATCAAGTTTTTGTGGAAATAAATGTCCTGGCCAATTACATACTCAGATTTCCGCACATCACACACCCTTTGCCTAGCTAGAGGGGCTGACTTTACCTGTGTTCAGGCTCATTAAATTACCTATGTGCAGCTCCTTGATAACAGTGAAGAGCCAAGTGTTCACTGGTGGTGTCAGTGTTGTCATCTCCCTGGTTATGGTGGCTTTAGGGACAGGAATGTTGCCTATGTTGATGAGAATAAAGGATGTTTCATGACTGATGATATCACCTGTCAGATGAAAAAAAATGGTTTCTTTGTAGTAAGCAGAGAAATATATCCGAAAAAAGTTCCTTTTGCCTTAAGCCTGATCATATGGATGTTTAAGATAAGTGTAAGTAGCTGAGAGCCGCCTAGGGAGATGGGTAGACAGAATCTGCAGTGTGGTTCACTTTGGAGGAGGGAGGAATTCAGAGTACTTACCAGGAGGCTCATTTTCTTTACAAACCATCAGCACTAAAGGACTTTGGCGGGCAGGTTAGTCATGACACCATGCAGAGAGCCCAGTGTGACCTGTCACCTTCCTGAAGAGGGAACACAGGTGCATTATGGCCACATTGCTGCCACCATGGAGAAGATGAAGTTGAGGAAGACAACTGAGGAGCCCCCAGAGGGAGGAGTCAGTTTCCAACTGAGTCCTAGTTCAAGGATTCCCCCAGAGGGAGGAGTCAGTTTCCAATGGGACCTCCCTTGGACCAGACCCTTCTCCATCCTCCAACCTACATGCGAACCAGTCTGTCTAAGAAAGTTTCTTATTGTTTGAGGTGAAAAGCTTGCCAAGTTATTTCCTTATTTGTAGAGAATCTGGGAATAGAAATAAAACATCCATGTAGCTTATGACAAAATTCAGCCACATAAGAAAATAGAAAGAAGTTGGCCTCAGGAAGCAGAAGTCTAGACTTTCAGTGAAGTTTTTCTAAATGAGCTACACATAAATTTAAAGGCAGTCCTTGCCTCTAGTCCACAAATATGGCTGACCTTGGAGGTGGAAACAAGAGAGCATTATTCTTCACACTGAAGCCTCTTTGCAAATCAGGCATAAATATAGGCTCTGCTGGGCTGTCTTCTGTTTTAGCACATGGATGTGGTGAGGTAGAGTATCCTGGGATAATGTAGGAGAGATGGATGTTGTGTGGTGACTTGGGATTCTCCACCACTCTGCCCCATCTCCCCGTGTGGTCATTAACCCTCTAAGCAGCTGGGGATAGAGTTACTCAATTGTTCTGTACCTAATGCTGCTGTGGGACCTCCTTCAGCCAATAATAGCCTTCGAGATATCAGCCCACTTTGGGCATGGTCTCATTTAAACGGTCTCATATAAATGCAAACAAATAGCATGCCTGGGTCTCTTGGCTGCTGAATTCAGTTCCAGTTCCCAGCGCTCACAGAGGACTGCAGATTGCTACTCTTTCTGTGAGTTTATCCCCAGATAAAAAAGCCTTTGTTATACCGCATCCCATCCCGGGTGATTGTGGAATTTGTTCACCACTGAACTGCTCCTGTCAGCACTACACAGGTTCTCTAAGTTTATTCTCTCAACCAAGGAAGATACAGTTGCCAGATTTAACAAAGCTTTTTAGAGGATTTGTTAGCACCTTTGTTGACTCCCCATGGGAGGCCTCACTCTCCCTGAGGAATGGCTGGGAGTGGGGTATGGGGGGAGTGGGAGGATGGAATGGAAAGGAAACTGAGATTGCTATGTAAAATTTAAAAAGACTGTTTTTTTAATAAAATAACACATAATTAGTCACTGTGACACTTTGATACATGTATATGATGCATATCATTCATATTTGGTGGTTTAATTTTTAAGATCTATAATATTCTTTTTAATTGTGTAGCAGATGCTACCAGAGGTCAGAGGCGTTAGATACCCTGGAAGCTCAGCCACACAAAGAGTTGTGAGCTACCTCGTGTGGGCGCTGGGAACTGAACCCAGGTCCTCTGGAAAAGCAGCCAGTGCTCTTAGCTAACTGCTTAGGCATCTCTCCAGTCTCCAGAATCTTTAAAAACTAAATATTTCTCATGCAGCATGTGAGACATGCTTGCTTGGTCCTAAATTGTGTGTATTGCCTGGGATTCAGACGTCACCGCCGGCCCCTGTTTTATCTGAGAGCTCCAGTGGGGTGGGAACATGTGCCGTGTGGCTCATCTAGGCAACAGTGACTCTGGAGTAGAACACTCTCACACATTAGCAGTGTTAGCAAAGGATGGGGCCAGGGTGAGATTGGAGGTCCCTGAGGCCTTGCTTGAAAACCTAATCAGGAGACGATTCCTAGAGTAAAGAAAGTAATTACTTGTCAGCAATTACTACACTTCGGTTGTGTCTCCTATTCCAGGGAGACAGAAAAAATAAAATCCTGCTTCTTTGGCCTTAGGAAAAGCCAGTGGAAGATCTTCACCGTGGCTCTCGCCTTGCCACTGAATGCCAATAGCAAAGAAGGATTTTATTTGTTAATATTTTCATAAATATTTAAGATCATGAGGACCCCTAAACAAACACAAAGGACTTCCAAGCCAACTCCTTAGAGTTTCTCTGGGGACAGGTTTTCTTTTCACATCATCAAGGAAATTAAACAAAGATCAGACCAACACATGAATAATTCACAAGCAGATAAGTAAGTATCTGGCGTGGAGTGTTTTCCAAAGCGCTGTCTTTCCTGCGGTGGCCACAAAGTGTCACAAGACCCACCATTCCCTTCCCTTCACTGAAGAATTTGTTGGCCAGAGAGATGGGTTGGTGGATAAACCATTCGCCACACAAACTTGAGAGCTGAGATTAGGAATGCCCTTCCACCCCAACCCAGGGCAAAACCAGCTCAGTCTGAGAGCTCTGGGTCCAGCCAAAGATCTCACTACATTAAGTAAAGTCAAGAGGGGCTGGAGAGATGGAAGAGAGGTGAAATACACTGGCTTCACCTGCTTAGAGGTGCACAGCACCTGTAACTGCAGTTCTAGGGGCCCTGATACCCCGATGCCCTCTTCTGGCTTCCTCTAGCAATGCACAGAGATGTATGCAGGCAAAGCATCCATGCACATAAATAAATGTAGTGATGGGCTGCGGGCCTGCTTTTCGTCCTGCCCAGCTCCTGCATGGTTAGCTTTACACCCGAAATAACAACACACAAATTGTTATCTTTTAAACACTGCCTGGCCCATTAGTTCTAGCCTCTTATCGGCTAATACTCACATCTAGATTAACCCATTTCTAATAATCTGTATAGCACCATGAGGTGGTGACTTACCGGGAAAGATTCAGCATGTCTGACCTGGCGGCTGGCTCCATCGTGTCTGCCCAGAGAGGAGAGGCATGGCGATTGTCTCACTCCCTTCTTCCCAGCATTCTGTTCTGTTTACTCTGCCTACCTAATTATCTGTCCTATCAAAGGGCCAAGGCAGTTTCTTTATTAACCAATGAAATCAACACAAAACAGAAGACTCTCCCACATCACCAGACAGAATGACAGCAGTTACTATCAATCATTGCAAAGTGGGAAGTGCCTTGAGACCTATAATTTTCCAGCTGGCGGATGCAGGGTGGATTCTGTTCTGGTAGGGTTGTGAAGGTTTTGAAAAATCATACTTCTGTTCATTCTGGAATTCACAGAGCAGTCTAGATTTATCATGTCTTTCAGTAACATGATTCTCTCACGGGTCACAGAGAACTGAGTTTTAATTCTGACTGACAGTATTTTAATTTATGTTTTCTATAAAGAAAAGATAATAAATTTGTCACAGTTGGCCGAGTGCCCATCAAAGGAAGTTCTGTCTTCCTTTCTTTTTGCTTTACTATATATATATATATATATATATATATATATATATATATATATATATAAAATACTGAGTGTGTGTGTGTGTGTGTATGTATGTGTGTGTATGGTCAAGGGACAGATCGTATTTACCACAGTTCTCTCTGGAAACCTCCAGCCATCTACTCCAGCTGTTTGAGTATCTATCACACAGCAGTTGGAGGCGCTGGAGCCCCTCTCTAACTAACAGAGGAGATGAGGTTCTTCTTCGAGCTTTGGAACATCCTCTTGTGATCTTGGGCTTCAAGGTTGCTTTCTTTCCTGAAGCTGGAATCTCCCCAAATGGAGCTGGACTGGAGACCCTGTAGACTGATGTCTTGCTGCTCATCAATTTTAGTAGCAGGGCTAGTAAAAAAAAAATAGAGCAGTGTGTCACACCACGATGTCCAATCTGCAGAACAAAACACAAAGGAGGCACATTGATCCTCACCTTTATCATGTAGAGTGGCTCCCTGGTTCAGTACCTGGTAATTTGATTTCCTATCATAGATAGTTAGTGATAATTAGTAACCAATTCTATAGCTTTAAACTAATTTGAGGTTTCTATTCAGAGTAGTGAGTGTGTGTGTGTGTGTATGTGTGTGTGTCTTTTTTTCTGTGTGTTTCTGTCTGTGTGTCTGTCTGTCTCGCTGTTTCTTTCTCTATGTGTGTGTGTCTCCATCTCTCTTTCTCTCTGTGTGTGTGTCTGTGTCTATATCTGTGTGTGTGTGTGCGCATGCATGCACACACAAATGCTCACACACGTGGGTGCATGTGGAGGACAACACTGGAGACCTTGTTTCTTGAGACGGGCTCTCTCAATATCCATGATGTCACCTGTTAGGGATAGGCTGACTGGCAAGCCCCAGAGAGTCTCTTATTTCATCGTCCCCAGCCCTGGGATTACAAGGCAGGTTACCATACTTAACTTTATTGTTATGTAGGCTACTTGAGGTTAAACTGCAGCCATCTTCCCTGCTTCAGCATATAGAGAGAAGTCCAGCTACCACTGAACTGAGTTTGTGACTCTTGGTTGTCAGGAGTGGAGACAGCACACACAGAGTCCCTGTGGGCAGTGCCCATGTCCATCAAAGGCAGCTGGAGGAAAGGTTGACAGCAGTTTTGGGGGATGGGTTACATCTGTGATAGCATTTACAGGGTTACCATGAGCTAGTTAAACAGTTTCAGTTGGCTTTTTAGTGTTGGGGCTGTTCTCAGTTTTCTGACAACTGACCACAGGGTGACAAGGAGGACAGAAGCAAAGTGGTCCCAGTGTGAGAACCCCTCAAGGAGGAGTTGGTGATGATGTGGTGAAGGTATTAGTCTGTCTATGGAAAATGCACATTCCTTTGATGTTTCTAGCCATTAGCTGTCCTTGGAGAGCTGTCCCTTTCTGAGAAGCAAGGTCCCAAAAGTCAAAGCTTAGCAAACAGAAATTTAAGCCATTCACGATTAATACAAAGGTCGCTCTCCCTCAGGCGACCTGAGAGTTGGAAGCAATTGTCCTCTCCTGTCCCACAGCACTGTGCAAACTGATCTTACAATCTTCACACCCTTGGGATTCAGGGCACAGAGGCGTGTGGCATAGAAGAATGTGCTCTCATTACAGACATCTGAACTTTAGCACCTGAAAACCCAGCCTATTCTGTACCTGGAAGGGGAAGACTTGGTGGTCACAGAGTCAATGAATGTGCTGCTTTTCTCAGCCCAGGGTTTATTGCTTGAGTCAGGAAAAAAGTCCAATGGGAAATGAGGGAATGAGCTCTCAGGCAGCTCCAGCACGCAGTTTCAATGGTCTTTCCTTGAATAGCATAGCAACAAATCTGAAAGCAGTTTGCAATAAAGAGAAGGGTTTGGAAAGAATGTGAGAGATACAAGGAAACATTGTCTTCTGGATACAGTCGGGCAGCTGCACATATGAACTCATGGAAGTTGTGACAGCGTGCACAAGACCTGTACAAACTCTACCCTTGCAAAATCCAAGAATGGAGAGGGGAGGTGGGCACAAAGTCCCACCCCCACCTGAGGAGCTACTGGCAGTTGATGGTCCTGGGAAAAGGACAGTTGGTTTTTTTCAGGGATGCCATCCCTGAGAGGCTACCCAAGTTCCAGTAGATGGCTCTACATCCATGCTCATACAGGCCGCACTAAATGGACTCACTGAACTAAAAAAAAAATATTATGCAAAGTTGGGAGGGGAAAGTGATGGGGCATTTGGGAGGAGCTAGAAGGGAGGGGATGAGGAATGGGTTTGATTGAAACACGTTATATGCAGGTGTGTGACTTTCAAACAACCAAAAAAGGAGAAAAAATAGAAATCAGCCTTTTCTCTTCAGTTTGACCCAAATGAAGTCACCCCTGACGTGCTGTGTCTAGTGTCACTGTCAGCTCTACTTTCTATCAGGCACGCAGGACATGGATCAGATGCAACTAGTCCCTCAAGCTTCACTCTCTTTATCTGTGAAATGGGATGACAATTGGATCCACCACCAATGACCATCAGGGCAGACAGATGGCACAGTGCAGGTAAGACAGCGAGCATCTGTGATTTGTGTGGGAAGTATGGGCTCTGAAAATAATGGGTGTAATTAGGATGGAGGATTATGTGGTTATATTTTTTTCTCAAGACAGTAGTATGTATTTTTGGGTTTGTTCCTTTCACTTTTGGAACGGGGTGCTCTTCTACAGCTGTCTTAGTGATTAGGGTGTGCTAGACACTGGACTGTCAAATCATCAGTTGTAGCACAAAGGAGTTGATGCACCTTCTATATTGTTACCTGCAGACTCTTGTGCTTTGGAAGCAGCTGTTGTGCTCAGAGGGAGTCAAGTGGCTACATAGAAAAATGCAGCCAGTGCCAGCATCAGCCTCTGTCTGCTTGGGACCTTTGTGTGGCATCAGTCAGCAGGCAATCATCAGCCATTTATCTGTCACTTAATGGGTACAGCTGGCCTGGCCCAGACCCTCCTATTCCAACTCAGACAGAATGCTCACATAATAAAAATGAATGCCATTCTTTTAGCCCACTGAATTTCAATTTTTGTTTTGCAGAGCAATTTTAACAGACATGCCCTGTTTCCATTATGCATTTCAACAGATTCCTCTCCCCAAACTTAAGATAGAAAAAGAATCAAAATTAAAAGTAACCTGGACCTTTTCAGGTATGTGCAATCACACATAAAAATGAGCAGCATGTGAAATGTTGTTTTTAAATAAACAATTTGTTGAGACAAATTGCTAGTTTATATGTATTTGTACAAATTACATTTTTAACATATATCAAATATTTGCTGGACTATTTATCTTATCAGATATCTAATCTAATTGAGTGTCTCTACAGACTAGCTAGGATAATAGATTAGAAATTGCTATTAGAAGTCAGATGTGGAGGGATTTACCACACCTATTAGTTCATAGTCTATATTCATATCTATTTACAGATTAGATACAAATATCAGATATGCCTAGATTAGTAGATGGGTATCGATTGGACAAAGCATAAAGTGACACACAGAGAAAGAAATGAGGCAGCATTATCTTCCGATTTTTATATTTGTCTTCTTTGAATAGTTTTTAAAGCTAACATTGTGTCTGTGCATGTGGCGCCACTGTACACATGTGGAGTACAGAGGACAGTCTGCAGAAGTTGGTTCTCTCCTTTTCCCATGTGAGCCCCGGGTCTTGAACTCAAGTCATCAGACTTGGTGACAGGTGCCCTTTTAAACTAAGCAGTCTCACCAGCTCTGAATAATTTTTTTAATAAACTGAAGACTTCCTCGTCAGTAGATTTGGTTCATTTTCTACTTGATGAATGAGAAATATCCACGCATGATCTCAAGAGAAGACAAAGGAAGATGAGCTGGAACTGTATTGCATTTCCTAACTTATTTTACAAGTTCCATCTCAAAGGGTGTAAAGGCTTTGTAAGTAAGAGCGATTTCCAATTTGATTTGAAATGGCCTTGCTTACCTGGCTTTAAACTACCTTCATTTCATCAGGTTAAGGAGTGAAAGAAGTAAAGAATAGCCTTCAGATGAATAGAGCCTGGTGAAGGTTCATCTTCATTATTCACATTTCCTCCGTGAGAACTTTAACCCTCTGAACTGTCTTTGTTAAAGTCTTGTTTCTCAAGAACGGTCAATGGTTTCTACTTTTTTCCTGGAAGACTCTTTTGAAAACCCTCTGCCTTAATCAAGTTATGGCTGCTTGCTGGCTGATATTCAATATGAAAAATCATCTTAATGAATTTGGCATGTTTTGTAGTAATGTCCTTAAAAAGTGAACACCTTCTTTTGAACTGATTTTTCTTGGTCAAAAAAAATGTCTGTGCAATTTATATAAAAAGGTTTATTTGGGTTTAGATGGCTCGAGGGGGTAATGAGTCCATCTCAGTGGCAAAGCATGGTGACTGCAAGCGGAAGCTGAGAACGCACATTTTCAAATGCAAGCACAAAGCAGTGAACTCTTAGATCCATCCTCCAGGTCCCAGCACTTCCTCCATCCAAGTTCCACCTCCTAAAGATTCCATAACCTCCACACACACAGCGCCACCTGCTGTGTTTCAAGTGTTAAAACACCTGAGCCCGTTGGGAACATTTCTCATCCAAATCACCACCCTTTCCAAATGCTTTCCATAAGAAAGTATATCTACTGTTACTATACTACATCAGCTATATGGCATCAGAGATGTGTCCCCTGCAGTGTACAAAGCACAAATAAAACTCAAGCAGTTGGTGAGTCTGAGCTTTTGGTTACTCAAGTTAAGATTCTGTGAGACAGCTATCATGGTTCTGTGTCTATGTGTGAGCACCAAGTCCAGAAACTATGGAAATGTCTGATTTTTGGACACTGATGCCCACTAAGATTTCCTTCTCAAGAATCCACATTCCAAAGATCCAGAACCAATTCCAAAGCAGAGTCTCTTTCTATTTTATAATTCTTTTGCTGTTGTTTGTTTCTTGCCAAATATAAGGGCTGTTCTTATATTATTCCTTTTTAAATTGTCTAACCATAGCTCTCATTTTCCAGTCAGCCACAATTATTATGTCTGGAAGACTTTGTAACACAGATCTGTATCCTCAAGTGGATATTTTATATAAGTGAGTATTTTGCAAAAATAATAGGAAAGTCATTGTGTAAATGTTTAGCTAATACCTGAATGTATTATCTTCTTGTGATATTCCAACTCTCTGAAACGGGAATGCCATATGCTTGCAATACCTCATATGGTCTTTCTTCTTTTGTTGCTGTAACTGGCTGATCATGTTTTGCATATTCTTGGGACTTGCTCATGGGTATATGACATAAGTTTGCACTTGGTAAGTGTTGCTGAACACAGAAGACGAGAGGCTACCCCTCAGGAGAAAACCACAGACTTTGACAACACAATTGCCCCAGTTTGGCTCTTGTCTGTCTGTTCATTGATCAATGTAGTTCATACAGAAGTTGTTCACACTGAAGAAAAGAGTGGGAACCATGCGTTGGATAGCACTGAAGGATATGAAAACTAATTAAAATCCATAACAGAATCTAATGAAATGGTCACAAAATTTCTATGGACAAAACAGAAGATTAATTTCTCAAAATGCTTCCAGGAGTCAAGGCTAGAATCCTACTGAGGCATGGAATGATTGGAGCTGATTTAACTGGTTTTATGCTTGATTTCTGTACATTTGATACAGTTTGGACTCTTGCACGTTGGTGTAGCTGTAAGGCCAAGTGAAGTGGCTCATACCTGTAACCCCACTATTTAGATGAGACAGGAGGATTGCTGGGAGTTTGCAGTCAACCTGGGCTACAGGATGAGCCCAGATATTAGAACTTAACAAACAACACAGTAATCTGCAGGAATCTTGTGTCTTTTCTACAGCTTCCTTCTTGGTGCTCTGGAAACTCTTAATGTCCAAAAATAGTTAAAGAACTTGGAGAAACTTTTTTTGAGAAACTTTTAAGATAGCTCTGTGTAATGATTTCAGTACCGTGTTCTTTGACATGGGCTGCCTATAACTCAGGGTGATTTTGAGTTTGACATGTGGTTAAGGGTGGCCTTCAACTCCTGATCCTTCTGCTTCTAGGTCCCAAACTCTGACATTATATGTCTGTGACACCATACCTACTACATGCTGATTTTTCCTGTTGATTCGACGTGAATCAACGCAGGGAATTAGGAAGATTCACCAATACCACAGATATATGAATTCACTTCATAGACAGAGACTCGGCTCATGTCTGCCTATATTTGCTATTTTCTGGATGTCCCCAAGTGCAACTAACATTTAGAAACATCCTTAATTGGTTTGTGGTAGTTGCTTCAAGATTAAAGGCTTAGCTGAGAAGCCTCTGGGGTATAGTTAGAGGCAGAACAAGTTCAGCATTGCAAGAGCACTGGCAACCCCGAAAATGCTAAGGTCTGCCTCTTGCCTCAGTGATGTTTCCCATGATACTCTATCCCCACCACAGACTCAACTTTAATGCTCTCTCTTATTCATTTAAAATCCAAATTCATTTCTCTCAATTCAACGATGGAACTTTTCACTGGGGGCGGGGAACACAATTCAATTTCTGAACCAAGCTGAGTCTCATTTTGTCTTGATGATTGGGCTGTTGAGCTCAACTCCTGCAGAGAACCCAGCTCCATCATGAAGAAATGAACATCTGTGGTTAGGGCAGCAGCGATGGATGTGGAAACTGGACTGAATGGCAGCCCTCCTCATTGATGGAAGGAAAGGTACAGCATCTACAGCTGAGGAGTTAGAGGTTGAAGAACAACTCAAACTGGCAACATAGCTGAAGGGATTAAGACTGTATGTTCAACCTTATTTAATAAGGGTGACATGGTTACAGTACTATAGACATATTTAAAGTGTCCTGACATTTTTAGCAAATACTTCTTTAATTGGAAAATGTCATCTATTCTTTTTAAGAAACTTGAAGGACTTTTAAAAAAGTTTTTTCTTGAAATTTTCATGTACATGTACAATGTATCTTGGTCATTTCCACCCCCTATTTTCCCTCCAATTACCCCCAGAATCCCCCATCATAACTTCATGCTCTCCTTTTGTCTAGCTATGTGTTTATTTATGTAGCCCATTTAGTCCAATTAGTGCATCTCATGCGCTCGTGGGTGGGATGTCATCCTCTAGGACAATTGGAGAACTTGCCAGTGACCGCACTCTTAAGGGAAGCAACCTTGCAATTCCCTAGGAGCTACCAGTTGCCAATAGCAACTCAGCTGGGGCTGTTCCCTCAGGAGCCCCTCTCCCATCTGTGCTGATATTTTTTAACTACCTTAGTCATGTGCCAGTGATCACAGCTGCTGTGTGTTGTTCATGTTGTGCCACAGCCACATCGTGTCCAGAAGTCAGCATTGCACAACTTCCTCCCATCCTCTGCCCTTATCTTCTTTCTTCTGCCCCTTCATGTTCTCCCCCCTCTCTCTTTCTCTCTCTCTCTCTCTCTCTCTCTCTCTCTCTCTCTCTCTCTCTCTGTAACTATGTGGAAGGCAGTTTGACAGCAAGAATATTTACAAAATCATTATCAGTATGACATTTTTAGCCATACGTTTTGAACACGTTTTAGTGCCAGGCCTGAATTTCTACAGGGCAAGCAAGCTTCAGTCCAGTCAAGAAATCAGTTCGTGGCTATCTTAGTCAGGGTTTCTGATGCTGTGAAGAGACACCATGACCATGGCACCTCTTATAGGAAAACATTTAATTGGGGTGGCTTACTTACAGTTCAGTGGTTCAGTCCATTACCCTCACAGCAGGAAGCAAAGCAGCAGGCAGGCAGGCTTGGTGCTGGAGCTGAGAGTCCTTACCGCTTGATCCAAAGGCAACAGGGAGTGAACAGAGACCCTGGGCATAGTTTGAACATATATGAGACCTCAAAACCTGCCTCCATAATGACACACTTCCTCCAGCAAGGCTACACCCCTAATAGGGCCACTTCCTTTCGGGGCTTTTTTTTTTCTTTCCAAACCTCCACAGTGGGGTTTCATGATGTTTCTTCATACATCCTTAGTTTTTGGATAACTTACCTCCTACCCCTCTTTTCACCACTTTCCCGCCCCCTTTAAGCCCTCCCACATTCTTCCACTGTTCTCTCACATCACATAGATCCTATTATCCCCTCTTGTTGTATTTTTAACTGAAATTGCAAGACCATCGGCTCCCAAAAACTTCTCCACGCACAGATCATTTTGGTTGAGCATATGGGATTTGTTTTCTGTGCATGCGTACATGTGCCTCAGTGTGTGTGCGTGGATGTCAAAGGACAACTTGTAGGAGTCAGTTCTTTCCTCCCACCCTGTGGGTCACAAGGATCAAACTCAGGTCATCAAGCTTGGTGTGAAACACCTTTGCTCACTGAGTTGTCTTGCTGGCCCTCAGAAGAAATTTTTTTAAATTCTATTTTTTTTTCTTTCTTCCATTTTGGGGACAACAACCCAAAAGCCTTATACACACTGGGCCAGATACGTATCCCTGAGCTGTATCCCCAGCTCTCTCTCTCTCTCTCTCTGATTTTGGCTGGGAGACAGGGTCTTGCTAAGTTGCCTAGGCTGCCCCCAAACTTGCCCAGTAGCCTAAACAGGCCATTAGCTTGTGGTCTTCCTGCCTCCCACTACTGAATAGCCAAGATTATAGGACCATCAGACACGGCTCTTGCAGTTTTTTTAAAAGAATTCTGTTTTTCTTTTCTCACTAATAAGGTGACAAGACCACCATGATCCTTAAAATCAGCTCAGTATTTCTATAACAGTGCTATATTCCCAAATGCTTGAACATTCAGTTTTTCAGGAGGTCTCTGGGTTTTAGACACTCAGCCCCAAGTTCTGTCCTGTATCCCGCAACGATGGAGTCTTTCACAGTCTAGCTTTAAATACCATGTAGCAAAGGAGCTTCTAAATGGGCTGTTTGGCCACAGTGAGAAATCTTTATTGAAAAAATCCTCTGAATGCAATAATTAAATGGACATAATTGCAAGGCTCATTGCCATGTGAAATTGTAAATAGACTGACAATGTAATTTATGTTCATTTATGATACAGTAGCTCATTATGACTCCAATTTCCATCTCTTTCATCATCCAGGCTCATCTGTTTCTCTGATGGATGTGCCATTGTATTAACCGTGGTCTTTTGGGGGGAGTTGGCAACGAGGACAGGGTGTGCAGGGTGCAGGTGGCAGGCACATGGATACAGTTAAATTCTGAATAGCTGTTGATGCCACATCAAGGAAGGAGCAGGTACTTAGGGCACTGCAGTGAACACTGCATCTGCATTACACTTATTACTGCTTAGGTTTGGAGAATGACTTATAAGTAACAATGTAGGTCACCACTAACATCATAATAGTCATGATAACGGCATGAGTCGTGACCTGAATGAATGGGAAGCCCACAGTCAGTTCATGTTCCTTATAGATATGTTCACTCTTCAGATTCAATTTATCTTAAAATTTTTGAGGCGTGTGTGTGTGGCATTTGTGTGTGTGTGTGTGTGTGTGTGTGTTGGCTGCATGTAGTTCTGTGCAGCCCATGCATGCAATACTCAGAGAGGCCAGTAGGGAGAATTAGATTTCCCGGGAACTAGAGGGACAGGCAGTCCAGGTCTTAGGCAAATAGCAGGCAGTGCTCTTAATCACTGATCTATGTCTTCACCCACCCACCCCCACCCCATATCAATATTCTTAAAACACGTAATAGACCCATATTTCTCTTTTATAAAATAGAAAAAGTACAGAAATACTTTAAAAATTCTTTGAGCGCCCTTTCAGTTGACAGTACACTCGCTAAGTTTGAGGTTCTTCCATCTGTATGCACTTTGTGCCCACTATGTAGGTAATGTCAATTTCCCTGTGACAGTCAGAGAAAACCTTCAGAACAATTCATTTGGCATTGTAAGGAAACTATATTTTCTACAAGTTTCTATCCAATTTGTTTTGATATTCTAACAACCTGGCTCAGGGGTTCAGAATCAGGAGAGATTTTTCACCATACGGTGTAGAACTGGCAAGGTATGGGGGCAACTGAGGTCTCTTCATACAGCCTATAGGTAGAGGACTATTGGTAAATAGCCCACAGTGAAGAAGAAGGCACAGAGGACCACTCCACAATGGGTTGTTTCAGCTTATCTAAACCAGCAGTAATGCCCTAGTGCAGATGGAAAAATAAAGAACCATAAACAAATGGATACTGCAACCTTTGTCCTTTCTCTGATTTGCCAGTGCAGTTGCCATGGAGACAAGTTGATGCATTCCTGTAAATCCAATCACTGTGTAGAAGTCTCAAGGTCAAGATTAGGAGAAAGAAAATAGTAAATGTCAAAAATTTGTCAAAGACAATAGTAAATGCAACCGTTGCTGTGTTGACATTAACAAGCCAGTTTCTGCAGGAGGGGTCTCTCCCTTAAAGCCTCCAGACAGGTGAGGGAGGCTCCTTGGAGCAGGGGATTTCAGAGCAACCTGCTTCTCCACTGGGTGCCAATATCACAGCCACAGGCCTGATTTGCTTCTCTTTTTCTGTCACCCATGTTGAAGAATGGGTAATGAAGAAGCAAACTGCCAAGCCCTTTGAGAAGATCACAGCCTTCGCAAGGGGAGGCGCTTTCAAGGCAGGAAGAGTGGAGATGCCACTTGGAATCTCGGTGAGTTCAAGGCTTCTGCTAATTTAATGGCAGATCTACCCTGCCATCGCTTCTTGTGGGAAAGCTGACTCAGGGGTAGTCAGCTTGATTTCAGCACTCCTTTCTGGTTTCAATTCCCTCTGTGGGACTTCATTATCGCTTCATATTTGTTAAGAGCAGATATTGATCTTCAAATCAAGGAAACCAGGAAAGCATAGCCATTCCCCAGAGCTGTTAACGCTGGAGCCATAGTGGGATGAACAGGTGGTTGAGGCCCCATCAGAGGACTGCTTTTCATCCACATTGTTTGAGATGAGTTGTGCCAAGCTGGCCCAGAATTAGATCAAAGGTCGTAGGCTCCTACTATAAGCCTCAAAGAGTAGAGTTGTATGTGACAGAAAATACTCATAACCCAGACTACGAAAGGTAAACTTTTCCCCTGGTTTGATTGCAGAGTTTGTAGTTAGCCTAATCTGGGAAGATACTTGGGGCATTCAGCCCTAAAGGGGCATCTGTGTCACCTCCCCTCCCACAAAACATTCAGGGAACCACATAGAAGAAAGGATAGACACTTCATGTGAAGCCAGAGATTGGGGAGGAGAGCTATGAAGCAGTGTGTCTGGACATGACAGGGCTGTTGCACTCAGGGGGTGGCAGAAGCTGTGGAGTGGGGAGGGCATCCTGTGGTTCCACCCCGAGCTGAAGAGCTCGTGATAGTTGATGACTGTTCAAGGTTGTGGCCCCTCATAGGTTGCCCATGGTAACCAGTGGATGACTCCCCATCCATGTGCATGTGGGCAGCACTAATTGGGTTCAATGGGTTTTTGCAAGGATGTGCCAGACACAGGTAGTGAGGATCCTGGGAAGAACTGGGGACAGAAGTGTGATCAAAATGCATTGTACACATGTCTGGAATTCTCAATGAATAAGTGAAAATATTAAGCATATATATATTTAATGTATATATTTTATATATAATTGCGGGACTGGAAAGATGGCTCAGTGCTTAAGAGCTCTTACTGCTCTTGAAGAGGACCCTGGTTCAGTTCCCCTATGGTGGTGGCTCACAACCATCTGCAACTTTAGCTCTAGGGAATCTGATGTCCTTTTCTACCTTCTGCAGACACCAAGAACAAACACAAGATATATTTATTTATATCCACACATAGGCATACACATATAGGTACATATACATCCATACATGCAAACACTCAAAGACATATCATCAAAGTCAATGTTAAAATGCTGTTTTTGAAGGAAAGTCACTGCGGATAGAATCTTGGAAATACAAACCTCATTATGACCAGAAGCCTCCAATGACTTTACCCACCCAGTGTTGTCTGTGTGACTGATGGGGTGAGGGTTATAGACTTCAGCAGGAGTTCTAGTCTAAGACAGACCAATTGGCACACCCTGCATCTCTGTGAAGATAGAGGAAAATCAAAGTTCAGAGCCTTCAAGGTAGCTGGGACTGTGAGGACCAAGGGAGAAGGAAGAGGAGATTGATGAAGTAGGAACTGGAGGTTCTACAGCTCAAGGCATTTGACAGTACCTCATCTTCTCGGCAGAAGCCCAGCGCCTGCTGAGAAACCTCATTAAGAGACTGAGAAGCTAAACATAGTGTTCAGGGGCTTTGCAGTGCCGGGGAGACAAAAATTAGAGTTAATGGGTATCTTGATGCATGACAAGAATGCCACCTTTGTACAGCAGAGAATGGCTCACTTGGTGTGTGGTGTCAGCTCCAATGAATAGTCACTGGGACAGGGGACAGAAAAGAATGTGAGACTTCTGTACAACTTACAGCACAGGACTCAGCATGGGCCATATGTCTAGAAGTGAGGTGGACAACAACAATGGCTCTGGAGAGGAGCATGAGAGAATCTCGTTACATCTCTGAGTTAGGCAGCAAGTTCTAATTAGTGCCCTGGAAAGGAAATAAAATTCCTTATGTGAGAAGATAAAATTAGCTACATTAAAATGAAGAATTTTATGTACAATTTTTATTTGTTAATAATACTTATGTAAAGCTGGATTTTTTTTTTAAAAAAAAGTCACAGCCAGGGCTGGCTCAGCAGGTAAAGAAGCTTGCTGTGCAAGTGTGATGACATGAGTTTGATCCCCAGAATCCATATAAAGATTCTATCTAGAGATCACTGATGCCTGCAAGCTGTCCTCTGACCTGCACATGTGTGCCATAGTTTGCATGGCACACGTGTCAACACACACACACTAACAATAATAAAAATAGTAATAAAACAACACATTCATAAGAGAAGGCAAGCCAACACAGAACCACTGCAGATGCACACAAAAGAAATAATATTCAAAAGAAATAATGAAAAGTATTGAAGCAAATGCGTCACATACTAGGATGCAATGGTAAATGTGGGAATGCATTCACTATCTTAGGAGAGGTGGCAGCTCTCCATGGCCTACTAATAAGACTGGTTTTACATTCTGACTTGATGTAATCACAATATATAGAACAATGGATTTGAAGATGCCCAGCATCAGCAAAGGACAGTGGTCCCTGAGCAATGACATGTAAGCTGGATGGATCCTGAACTGTAACAATGCCCCACCCGGTGAGAGGAAGATTCTTCCAGGTTCTCTGTGGATTTTCCAGAGAGCAGAGTTGCTAGAACCAAAGGGACAGAGCCCAGAAGCAGAGGTGCGGTGCTAAGAACACATGCCCACAGCTCTTCAGAGGTGGCCCTGCAGGAATTGCACAGAACACTGTGGCTGCCTACATGTAAGGAGCCTACTTGAAGATGGTTCTTATAAGCCAGCTGGAAGCTTTGTGGTTGGTTCATAATGGACTTGATGGTGGCCCAAGTCTCATTCAAGGAGTGGGCTTAAGTTTCAACCATGATCTTAAAAGCAAGATCTAGAATAGCTGTCAGTAAATTGTTGCTTTACAAATTTGATGACCTGAGTTCAAATCTCAAAAACAATATACAGAAAATTGGGCATGGCGCTGTATATACTTATTTTCCCAGAATTGGGATTGCAGAATCAGGAGGATCCTGGGCTGGCCAGCTATTTACTTGGTGAGTTCCAGGCCAATGAGAGAACTTGCTTTTAGAAACAAGGTGGATGATGCTTGGCATTCAGTAGCACCGAAAGTGACTCTGTGAGGTACACGTGGACACACACACACACACGTACACCAAACAAGATCTGAAAATGGCAAGCACAGGAAACAGAATAGTAATTTTTGTACCCTTTTCCTTATGAGTTGGCTATGGCATTTGTTTCTGTCTGTACCCTAGAGTCTGGGTCCTTCCCACATGTGGAAGATAGATCACCATCACATAAAGCCAAGACACCTTGATCGCATCTCTGAACTCAGTGTTTTCCAGGCTAGCGTCTGCTCTCTGGAACAGAGTAAAACAAGCCCCTGTCGTTTCCTAAGCCAGTTCTGTTTCCTAATGATCACGCCTGCATTCTGGCTCCTTCATTGTACAGATGACAGTCAGAGAATGGTGTTGACTGAACTATATCTCCTGTCTCACTCTGCTTCATTTCTCATCTGCCACAATCCCTCAAAATAGGGTGGAATTATAAAACTATTTTGATTTGCCTCCTATTTGCTTTTTAAAATTATAATAGGAGCATGGAGACATGATGCGGTGGTTAAAATATTTGCTGTGCACTTGTGAGGACTGGAGTTCAGCTCTCCAGTACATACGCAAATGCCAGGTGAGTGTGGTGACCCACCTGGGATTCCATCCCTTGGAAGGCAGAGATGGGATCTCGACACAAGTGGGGTAGCCGACCAGCCATATCCTGTGCTCTTGATGCAGCTGAGATTCTGCCTCGAAGAGTAATGTGTGAAGTGACTCAAAGAAGATTCTCAGTGTCAATCTCAGGTTTCCACATGTACATGCACACATATACACATGCACCTGAAGCTAGGTGTGCCCTCACGCATACACATATGCACACCACACACACACACACATACACACACATACACACACACACCATACACATGCATTTAAAAAGAAGCCAGTAGAAGAGTGCTCTTGGATGCTTACCAGCCTGTAGGGTGCCTTGTGCTGGAAACCCCTCTCATCCCCTATGCAAAACAACTGTATTAAAAGCATTAAAATCTTCTAGAGGCTTCAGCATCTAAACAATGTATTGTTGCTTTCTTATTGCGCTTCGTCTATTGTAACAACTCCTGTGATTTGTAGGAGTGTTGTGTGTACATGTTCATGTGTGTATACATATATATGCAGGCATGTGGAGGACAGAAGTTGATGTGGGTCCCTCTCCATTATATTTTTTTGAAGTAAGATCTCTCATTGAATGTGATGCTCATCATTTACTTGGCTCCAGTATACATGATTAGGTCTTTCACTTCTTTGGTTAGTGTTATTCCCAAGATATTTAATTTGTGGCTATTGTGAAAGGTAATGTTTTCCTGATTTCTATTTCAGCCCCTTTATCCTTTGTATATAGGATGTCTACTGATTTTTTTTTAGTTGATCTTGTCTCCTGCCACATTATTGAAGGATTTATCAGCTGTAGGAGTTTCCTGGTGGAGTTTTTGGGGTCATTGATATATACTATCATATCATCTGCAAATAAAAGTTTGACTTTTTTCTTTCCAGTTTGAATCCCCTTGATCTCCTTTTGTTGTCTTATTGCTATAGCCAGAACTTCAAGAACTATGCTGAAGAGATATGGAGTGAGTGGACACCTTTGTCTTGTTCCTGATTTTAGTGGATTTGCTTTGAGTTTCTCTTCATTTAATTTGATGTTGGTTATTAGCTTGCTGTATATTGATTTTATTATGTTTAGATATGTTCCTTGTATCTTTGATTTCTCCAAGACCTTTATCATGAAGAGGTACTATGTTTTGTTGAATGCTTTCTCATCATCTAATGAGATGATCATATGGTTTGTTCTTTCAATTTATTTATATCATGGATTACATTGATAGATTTTTGTATGTTGAAACAAACACACCTGCATCTCTGGGATGAAGCCTACTTGATTGTGGTGGATGATTTTTTTTGGTGTTCTTGGATTTGGTTTGTCAGTATTTTATTGAGTATTTTTGCATCTATGTTCATAAGTGAGATTGGTCTGTAATTCTCTTTCTTGGTTGATTCTTTGTGTGGTTTCAGTATCAGGGTAACTGTAACCTCTTAAAAAGAGTTTGGCAATGTTCCTTCTGTTTCTATTATGTGGAACATTTTGAGGAATATAAGTATTAGCTCTTCTTGGAAGTTCTGGTAGAATTCTGCACTAAAACCATCTGGCCCCGGACTTTTTTTGGTTGTAAGACTTTTGTTTGTAACTTCTATTTCCTTACAGTTTGTAGGTCTATTTAAATTGCTCGCCTAGTCATGATGGTATCTATTCATAAAATTGTCCATTTCTTTTAAGTTTTCCAATTTTGTGGAGTACAGTTTTTGTAGAATGACCTAATGATTCTCTGGATTTCCTCTGTGTCTGTTGTTATGTCCTCCTTTTAATTCCTGATTTTGTTAATTTGGATGTTCTCTCTCTCTGCCTTTTGATTAGTTTGGATAAGAGTTTGTCTATCTTGTTGATTTTTCTCAAAGAACCAGCTCTTTGTCTCATTGATTCTTTGTCTTGCTTTCTTTGTTTCTATTTTATTGATCTCAGACCTCTATTCGATTATCTCCTGTCTTCTCCTCCTCAGCACCGGGATCTTATTAGAGTTCTGGGATCAGACCTCACGTCCTCATGCTCACATGACAAGCATGCTACCAGCTGAGCTCTCTGCCAAGCTCCAGGAAGATTTTTAAATGTACCGAAATATATCAATCATCAAATGTTGTGTCCCAATCATTTTTTCTTTTTTTTTTTTTAAGTTTTTCGAGACAGGGTTTCTAACATGCAATTCAAATCTGTGAGAGGACTTGAGGGGTTAAAAAATGTTGGTTTGCAAACCTAACAATCTAAATTGAATACCTGAAACCACATAAAGTGTACAATCCAGGAGTGCCAAGTGCATTCTCATTGTTGAACAAGAAGTTTCCAGAACATTTTCACTTTGAAAAACCCAGACTTACATTTATTATTCCACCCAAACCCTCTAACCGTTATTGATAGCATCCTGCCATTTCTGTGAGTCACACTAGGGAACTCCATTAAAACTCATGTGATATTTGACACTGGTGTCTGGCTTGCTTACTCTACATAATGTCTGAGCCAGTGATCCAGTTGTTATTATGCTTGCCAAAGTTAATGTATGCAGTATCAGCCCAAGAATAAAGAAGGTATGTTAGACTTGAAAATATTAAATAAATTCCTATTATAGAATCACAAAATGTGTCATTTGCAAACTGAAAACAGAAACTTAAATTCACACAAATTGTTTTTAACCTCTTTTGTAGTTACCTGCTTCCCCAGTAGCACGTCCAAAGGGATGATGATAGATGAGGTTAATACACTAGAGAATTCTGTCAACCTCAATCCCCCAGGAAAAGACCTTTCATTGGTGCGAGAAGGTCCCTGAATTAGACATGTTCTCACCCGTGCTACCCAGACATAATTTCTCCTCAAATTCTGTTACTGGCCTTTGGCTGCACACAAATAAGATAATTCACAGCCATGTCAATAACTCAGTCACACTAAAATTGAATCAATGGGTTTAATCAGGTCTGCTCCTGTGCTGTAATTTGGCGATGATGATATTCATGGTGAGCTGGTTGCATGAATCACACAGTGTCAGGAGTAAAATATATTGGCCCAGGAAGACTTGGACTCAGGTTCCCTGGCAGGGTTAAGTTGGTTGGACATGGAGGTCTTGTACAGCACCTTAGCCAAGCTCTCTGAAAGGAAGCCCAAATGAGCAATCATGATAAGAATACACCATGCGTCTGTCCTGCCTTCTGCAGACTCCGAGATCAATCTCCTGCTTATGCTGCTCGGGTTTTGAAGGGTGTTAAGTGTCTTTTGTAGGTTAGGAAACTTAAAGTCCTTCAACAGGCAAAGGCAATACCTCAATGAGTGTACAGGGTTGTGTGTCGGGGGGAAAGTGTTTGGAATGGAAGCAACAACTGAAAACTCTAAACTTCACAGTTGAAAATAAGAACTAATTTGGGGCCAGCAAGATGGCTCAGCAAGTAAAGGAGCTTGCCACCAAGGCTAAAGACCTGGGTTCAATTCCCAGGACACACAGAGTAAAAGGAGAAAACTGACTCCTGAAAGTTGTCCTCTGACCTTCATGACATGTACATGTGCAACAGGTCCCACAGCAACACACACACACACGCACACACACACAAAGATAAATAAATTCAATTGACGTGTTTTTTAAGAGTTGGTTTCCACACAGCTCTTCTGAGAGTAGTCACTTGGCTTATGAAGTCACAGCAGGTCTGAGGAATCGAAATAAGCCAGAGCTTATCACATCGCGGATGTAATGCCCACTCTTAGTAAAAGTGGATCCCAGAGATCAGAGCACACAAAGCAGCCTGGCCACGCCAATGGCATGTCATAAGCTTAGGACATCAGAGATGGGACAGGCACTCTGAAGAGCACAGGTGTTCTGTTTAGTGTCACCTTTCCCAAAGCTGCCAAGAGAATGCATGATGTGTTCAGGAATGTTCAGACACACAGAAGGGGTTGGCATCTTGGTGGTTGTCAAAGGAGCTATGGAATGACACGGCACCAGAACCTCCTTGTCATGGCAAACTGCATGCTCAGACTGTGAGCCAAATTAAAACTTCCTTTCTTCCTGAAATTGCTTTTATCAGGTATTTTGTCAAAGCCATGAGAAAGACAACTAATACTGGAACTCTGCCTTGATGATGGAAAAACAGCCATATTGGGCAGGGATGCACGTCAATAAAACTTTATTTATAAAACACATGGGAAGGGGTAATTTTGGCCTCAGGACTGTAGTCTGTTTACTCTACATGTCCACTGTTATTATCTATCCACAATGATGACAGATATGGGACATACTGTATGTGAGGTATACAACACACTGCCTTACACATGAATGTTGTTTAACCAACACTAAATAAATTGCTCCTGTGTAACCAATGAGATCAAATGGCTTTCTGATTAGATAGCTGAGGAACCCCTGTCCGTTCTTAAGGCCTGTTGAGGAGACTTAAAGGATACAGTGAAAATAGTTGGTGGGACTCTCATCGGGCTACAGTTCTGAGGATTTCTGCCTGCTCCCTGCTTTCTGCAAATAAGGCTTTATGGGAGCATGCTGGGTAGTTTTCATCAATGTCACAGGGACCAGCTCTTCTGGGATGGGAGAACCTCATATGAGGAATTGCCTCCATCAGATTGACCTGAGGGCAAGTCTATGGTGATGGTTGGTGTGAGAGGGTCCAGCCAACTGTTGGTGATGCCCCTCGTGGGCAGGTAGTATTGGGTTCTAAAGAAAGCAAACTGAGCAAGTCACGGAGAACAAACCAGTTAGCTGCACTCCACCGTGGCTTCTGCTTCAATTCCTGCCTCCCAGTTCCTGCCTCGACTTCCTTCCAAGCTGTAAACTGAAATAATCCTTCTCTTCCTCAAGTTGCTTTTGCCATGGGGTTTAATCACAGTCATAGAAACACTAAGACAGTGGTCTTCCCTGACCTTGTAATTGCTTCCCTGATATCTGTAGCTCCATCATTTTGACAAAAGAACACGGCGGACCCCCTTCCATTAGTCTCTGCATGTTAAAGTCGGTGCAGAGAGCAGGCAGAACAGCATGAGTTCATGTCTTTACAAATGGGCATCACTCCGTGAAAACACAACAGCATTTGCTGCCTGTCAAATAGACTAATAATTCCAGGCCTGGAAACGTTTGCCTTGAAGCATCAGAATAATTGAATGCTGTAATGACTAGGCACCTTGCTTAACATTATAACACCAACATCTACATGATTCTCGGCCAGGAGCAAATTTTTAATCAGCTTTAACAACCTTTTGCGTGCTTCTCCCCACCCTGTTTCCCACATGGCAGCTGATATGAGGGACCTAACTCCTAAGTAACACATCCTGACACAAATTCCCTTGTCCAGAAAGGCGTGAACTTCAAGGTCAAAGAGGAATTCTCATTTAATAGACCTCAAAAATCTGTAAAGTGCAGTGATGGAGAGAACCTCCTGTACTGTGGTTCCTCCACTCTTCAAGGGCGTAAATGGCTTTGAGGTCTCCTCATACCCCCAGACTGTGAGCCAAAGTAAACCCTCTTGCTTTGTTCTCTTCTGTGCTGCAGGTCACAGCAGTGGGTATGAAATCGTCTCTGCACCCACCGTGACCAAAAGCAACTTGGGAAGGAAAGGACTTGTTCAGTCCACAACTGACACTCCATCCCTGAGGGACGTCAGGGCAGGAAACTCCAGGCAGGAAACTGAGCAGAGACCACAGAGGAACACTGCTTACTGGCTTGATCTCCATGGTTTGCTCAGTTTGCTTTCCAATACAACCCAGGACCACTTGCCCAAGGGTGGCACCACCTACAATGGGCTGATTTGTCCTACATCAACCATCAATCAAGAAAAGGCCCCCAAAGACTCGCCTGTGGGCCAATCTATTGGAGATGTTTTCTCAATTGAGATTCACTCTTCCCAGCTTGTGTCGGTTGATAAGAAACCGACCAGGACACCCTCCCTCCCTTCCTTCCTTACATCATTTTTCTCAGGTATATTGGTCCAGGTGACAAGAAAGGGAACTCATACAGGCAGGCACTCTGCCCCATTGATGGAAAAACAGCCATAGACAAAGTGAATGGGGTTTCCCGCCCCTCTTGGCAGAGCTGTTTTCCTGCATCCATTGACCTCTTCTGTGCTGGAGATCATAGTAGCAGTTATCAAATTATCTGTGTAATTACTTTGTTCTGCATACTCAAATTTCAAAGTCTTCCAGGGAAGTGGTCTGAATTAATGAGGCAGGATATATTAGGGGCTTTGATTAACCCAAAAAATTACCCCATAAGAAGTCAGCTGGACTGTCCATAACTCAGCTGTTTCTGTAGAAGAATGCCCCGCTGTTATGAGTTCCTGGCATTTTCAAGAGTGTCAAAAATGTCTTTATTAATACATCTCACTGTTGGGATGGTTTTTGCTTCACAAGACTGATGAAGAAATATTATAGAGTCTATTCCATAGTTGATAAGGGATGCCAGGGATCTCCAGCAGCGATGTAGTTTGGTACATCTGGCACCAATTATTAGTACTTTTATTATTAATTAAGTATACACCTTTATCATAAGAAAGAAGGTTAACTGTGCTGTCACATAGACATATTAATAGGACATGTAGAATAATTGGTCCCTCAAAGATACTCAGTTCTCACATGCAGAGTCTGTGAACTTGCTATCTGCCACAGCAAAAAGAATTTTGAGGATGTAATAAAGGGTTGATTTAATGGAAAGATGGAATTTATTCTGTTGTGTGTCTAGTTAGATATAAACAGATTTGATGGTCACCTGGGACCTTGTGACAAGCAGCAACAGGGCTGTGCTTACTCATCAGAAGGATGAGACCTGAGTCATAGCTCTGACCCTGGACACAGACATGGCATTTGAACTGCCTGGATGGTCATTAGTTAATAACTATCTATACCTGCTCTAGGAACCATAAGTCTTATGAGGTCATTTTCTAGCAGGGGCTTCCTGACAAAGAAGGACATCTCATTGCTCTTCTTGAAAGAGCCCATCCGATTGAACCTGTCTATTACCTAGACCTATCCATCACCTGGATCTGTTCATCACCTGGACCTGTCCATCACTTGGACAAGAAAACATTTCTCAAAGAGGATGTTCTGGAGACTTTACACATAATATAAAGCCTACCCCAACTGCAGACTATAGTAACTGTCTCTTTGGTCATTGCTGGCTCTCATTTCCCAAGTGTTGTAGCTTTTTGTTGTAGTAGGTAACTTGACAAAGCTAGACTTATCTGAGAAGAGGGAACCTTAACTGAGAAAATACCTCCATCAGACTGGCATGTGGGCAAGTCCATGGGGAATTGTCTTGATTAGTGATTGATATGGGAGAATCCAGATTGCTGGCATCAGTACCACCCCAGGGGCAGGTGGTCCTGGGTGTATAAGAAAAAAATCTGAGCACACCAGTAAGCAGTGTTCCTCTATGGCCTCAGCTGTAGTTGCTGCCTCTGGTTCCTGCCTTAAGTTCCTGCTCTTACTTTTATCTTTATGATGGACTACAAGATGGAAGATAAAGTAAACCCTTTCCTCCCTAAGTTGCTTGTGATCACAGTCTTTATTTTTTTCTTTCTTCAAAATTTATTGATGTATTTATTTTTTTTAAAAAAAATCTTTTCTCATTTTACATAACAATCCCAGTCCCCACTCTCTCACATCCCACCCTTATCTGCTCCTCAGAGAGGCTAAGGCTTCCCATGAGAAGTCAACAAAGTCTAGAACATTGCTTTGAGGCAGGACCAAGGCCCTCCCTGCAATATCTAGGCTTATCAAGGTATCCCTCCAAAGAGAATGGGTTCCAAAAAGCGAGTACAAGCAGTAGGGATAAATCCTGTCTCAATGCAGTGGCCCTACAGTCTGCTAGTCATACAACTGTCAGACACATTCAGAGAGCCTAGTTTGTTCCTATGCTGGTTCCCTTGCTGTCAGATTGGAATTGGTGGGCTCCCATTAGCTCAGGTAAGCTGTTTCAGTGGGTAACCCCATCATGGTCTTGACCTCTATGCTAGTATTCTTACTCCTCCTACTTTTGTACTGGATTTTGGGGGCTCAGCACAGTGCTCCATAATCGCTGTCTTTATTAAAGCAATAAGAAGTGAACTAAAACACTAAGAGTCCCACACTTCTCAGAAAACACTATATATAGTCTACTTAGGTCCTGTATGTCCCATATGATGGTAGTCACGAAACTGGAAGATGAAGGAAGTCCAGAGCAAGGACCAGCTGAATGTCCTGGGTCATCTGGTGGCCCCAAAGCATCACGAGGATCCTTGTTAGAAGGGGGGAGGAAAGTCATAGTCACATAGAGAGCTATAAGGAGAGAAGCAGAGGTCAAATGCTATGGCCATTGCCATGGAAACCTGGAAGTGCTAGATACTGAAAGGGGATGTCAAGGATGGTATCAAACTTGGGGCCTCCAGAAAGCCTGAGGATAGCTTGACAAGGAGTCTTAAACTTGGGTCTTCCCCAACTGTAGGATGACAAAGGTGGGCTGTCTAAAGACTGACTCTGTGGAAGGACAACTAGCATGATATCTAACTCGGTGGGAAGAAAAACATTCTGTCATTCAGTGAGACCCCTACTATAACGGTTTTGCCAAGGGCCTTTGTCTGGTTCAGTGCTCCGACATTAACATTCCTGATTCCAAGATGGAGCCCATCTGCATCTCTGTTACTGGAACAGCACATGGTCCTTAGAACGAGTGTCAAAATTGTGGTCTAAATGAAGGCTGTTAACCCTTTAGGATCCTTGAACAAGAGACAGTTTCTCTTTGTTTCCAGGAAAGAGATATTAGAAATAGCAATGGCATTTAGCATAGGAATTTAAGGCTCTGAGGTACTCTTCTGTATTTCTAGGAAGCTTCAAGCTTGCCTATGATTTTTTTTATTATGGATTGGGTAATTTTGAAAATTACATGAGCAGAGAAAACATTCCAGAGCTTGCTGTATATCCTTTCATGTTCAAGTGTCTGAAGGAAAACAAACCCCCAAAGACTATTGTGCTTTGTCTCTAAGACCTTTATGATGAAGCATCTATTTTACCTGATGTCTTCCCTAAGGATGAAGAACTCAAGACCAGAAGTCTGAGTTGAGATACTGTTGGACCAAAGAGAAGACCCTCAACGTCATTATGTCCTAACCTCTGCAAAGGCCAGGACACTGAAGCAATGATACATGATGCAGAGATCAAAGTCATTTGAGGGGATTGCACATAGACATACATAGTTACGTGCATGTGCGTGCACACACACAGATACACATAAACAGACACACAAGCAAATGTATGCATATACATACACAGATACACACATATGCATAAACTGATACACAGACACACACATATAGATACACAAACATAGACTAATACAGATACACACACATACATAGATACACATACACAGATATACACAGAGACATATATACATGCAAACACTCATAAATACACACACAGAAATACATATGAGCACACACATACATACATAGATTTTTCTAAACTGGAGGAGAGCAAATTAATGGCTTAATACAGTAGGAATTTAATTATATGTAAAGATATAGACTCCTCTAATAAATTCTTCTAATAATTTAATAAAATAAACATCTTGTATATTAAAAGAAGTTATATTCACAAAGAGATTCACTTCAATGTAGACATGGAAGTATGTTGGAAACTCTTCATCATGTAAAGAATACCAAAAAGACCAGCTCCTGGGGAGAATATCTGACAATGTAGTCTGAGATATAATGTATAAGCAAAGATTTTAAAGCTTTACAACAGTTTACAATCTTTGATAACGCATAATCATTGGAAAGTGTTTGCGTTTGAATGACAAGGCATCAAGAACTCTGAGGCAGAAACAGGTGAAAAAGGGATAGATCAGTACTCACCGAGTGGAATTTTCATCCTGGACGGCACACATTTATCATAAAGAGTGGTTCTACATCCATCCCTGGACATTCATCTGAAACAATTAGAAGGCAAATTAAACCCCAGGAAAGTTGACAGGCAAAATAATCAAGAAAGAGCAGAAATTAATTAGCGATAAGCAAACTATAATTCCACCAGCTACTAAAAGGGCTGGCACACTGAAACACTTAGCAGTGCCCACGAAGGGCTGAGAAATCAAGGTGGAAATGGCAGGAAAGCAATGCCAGAGATAAATAGAGGGTGAACGCTTGTGAGAGACATTAAAATGATAAAACAGGAATATAAAAACCTTTACGATTAATAAATTCGAAGATTCAGATGTAGCAGAGAACCCAGCTGAAAACACACAGGAAGAGCTGAAACAGCTGAACGCTTTACTAACAGGTAGAAAAAATGAATCTATAATTTAAAATATTTTAACTCACGCACAAAATGGGAGGGGGAATGACCAAGGAAAGGGAATGTACCCTAGCTGTGCCTAACAATCGCGGCATAAATCCTGGCTTATTCTTCTAGGAAATTGGCAAGCTGGTTATATAAAATTTATACAGAAACGTTAAGGGCTACAATACCAGATTCTTACGAAGATGATAAATCAGATGAATAACGTCCTACTTCGTACTAAGGTTCAATAAAAAGCTGTGCTGATTAGGAAAGCTAGGACTGTCAAATAGCTAAGGCAAAAAGTTGAAAAGTGAGCTGGGGGGGATGGAGGGTTGGCTCAGTGGGTAAGGTGCTCACCACACAAGCGTGAGGGCCTGAACTAGGGTCCCAGCCTTTTAGTATTCCTATTAATGAGCAAGTGAGGTTTCCTAAGCCATAGGTTGTATCTTCCTGCTTCCACCTGGGTCTGCATTGCCTAGGGTGTGAACCCTGGCCCTTCTATGATGATCACACATTGGTTGTGTGCTTTCTGAGCAGATTAATTGACAGCCTCTCTGTGTAGACGCAAGCATTTCAGCTAGTCACAACTCACATGGATTCACACAATTAAGGGTGACTCGGGAGTTCCAAAGAGTGTAATTCATCTCACCGTCAACATCTTGCCAAGCAAAGCAGCTAGCTGAGTGTCCTCTGTAAAGCACTTTGACCCTGCAGATGGTCTGAAACTTGTAAAGACAAACACATATGTGACAGGCAGGCCAGTGAGGGTTTGGTCCCAGCCTTGTTACTAACTGTGAGGTCTGTACCTGTATTTCATCATCATCAAAAAAAAAAATGAGAGAGATGATGAGACTCCCTATCTCACACTGACACTGTAAAGATGTGGGCTAGGTGTATGAACACAGCCAGAACAAGACCTATGTGGAAGAACACAGACGAATTAGATACACTGACTATTATTAACTTAAAAGCACCCATAAGCTTCCTCATAGGAACTATGTGATTTCAAAAGCATGATAATTAATTCAATAAAGGCAATATCCATCTCTGTGTGTACATGCATGTACACACATGTGCACACATGTCCTTATATGCATGAGCATGCCCATGGAACTCAAGGGATGTGGTTATGTGCCCTCCATCATTCTCCACCTGAGGCAGTAAGACACTACCTCTCTGAATTAGATGACTCCAATTACATAGCCAGCCAGCTTCTTCCGGAGATCCCCTGTCTCTGTCTCCTGAATTCTGGGGTTACAGAGAGCCAACCACCCAACCAGCATTTACCTGAATGCTGCAGGTCCAAACTGTGATCTTCCTCCTAACAGCCCCTAAAGGCAGTTTCTAAATGGATGCATTAGGACCAGGTCCATAGGAGAGAGTATAGGTACCAGGGAGCTGCTCTGTGTAAGGTTCATACACCAACCCTGTACACTCACCCCAGCCCCCTCAAAAAAAACTAGAGGAAATAGCCTGTAGCAGAAGCAGTGAGAGCCATGGCAGCCTAAGCTACAGTAGCTGTGACTTCACTGAAAGGAACCCAGACAAAGCTGAGCCACCAAAGCACACAGAAAAATATCTCTTGACCATTCTCTGATCGTCACCCCCAAATATCTCAGTTCCTCCCAATGGAAACTCTACCCAGAAGCCAGTGCTCAAAAGAAGCCAGGCATTCCATTACTGAAGCTCAGTGCCCAAGTTTCCTAGTATAGAGTCATTAAGAAGCCATCAATTCTGAGGACAAGGGTTTAGGACCCTCTACTTTACCCATGTCATCAAGAGGAACAGACTGAGCAGACATGACCAGATCAGCCATAAACCCCACCAACCAGAAATTCAAAAGCAGTGACTCTAATCAGCAATGGCTCGTGCCTTCTGTATCTGGCTCCCAGTTGCTGGTGGAGTGTGAGAATCCTAAGAAAATACCCTAACAAAAGTAGGAATTGCAATCGGCATTTCTATCATCTGTCATTGTTGCCAGGACACTCCGTACTTTGTGCAACATCATCCCATTTCAGCCTCACATGGCTCTACTGCAAGGGAGCTTTTTATCCTCACCACACAGAGAAGGAAATCGAAGGTGAAGTGTTTATTTGGTTAGAATCAAAAACATTCTGTGATTCATACTTGCATCTTTTCGACACTGCAAAGGAGGCTGTTGACACAGGGACACAAGACCTGGGAGAACACAGTGTGGGGTTCGCTTGCTTTATTCAACTAAGATGCTTTGAGGGTCAGGCCGCGGGGACCTCAAAGACCCAAATGACATCCTGCTTCTCCTTTAGATCTTAGTGACTACTCTAAAAATCTCTCAGTTAAAAGACCTACAGTTGACCCGGCATTCGCAACAGAAATAAGCATACATCTGTGCCAAATCTTAAACATGAATGGTTATGGTGAAGCTTTCCATGACAGACAAAAGTGGAAACAGCCCAAAGGCACAGCTACTGAGATGCAGATAAAGTGTAGCACACCCCTACAGTGAAACATCATTTGTCTGTGGAAATGAAGTTCTGACACACGCTGCATGAATGATTCATGAGGACATTATGCTAAGTGGGAGAAGCAGGTCAGAGAGGAACAAGTGTTATATGACCCTGTTTGTGAGGAGGCTCAGGAATGAAGGAAGTCAGAGGAAAATATATCAGTGGATGCCTAGAAGTGGGAGAAGTGAATGGATAGGACAGATAGGAGCTATGGCCAAGGTATGTATTATCCTTTCATGATAATGAAAGCACTTTAAAATTAGCCGCAGTGGTGTATGTTTAAGTTTGTGAATATACTGAAAGCTGTTAAAGTCTACATTTTAAATAGGAGAATTGTATACTGTGTAAATTCTCTATCTATATCTCTATATATAGTGTGTATGTGTATACGTGTGTGAGTGTGTGTGTGTATTAGGATTTGCATGTGATCAACCATCTTAAGTAGTTTGCAGGTGTCTTTGGATTTGGTTAGATTTTACTAGAAGATTTTACAGGGTTGATTTTGGAAAGAGTTCTGGGGGAGTGATTAAATATTTCTCATAAAACATCAATCCATGGGCTGGAGAGACAACTCACATACCCCTCTTCCAGATGGTTCAAATTTGGTTTTCCGCACCTGTATAGGGTGGCTCACAACTGCAGGGTGATCTGATACCCAAAATAAGTAAATAACCAAAACAAACTTTAAAAAATACATGTATATTTATTATTCAACCTCGTTTTGCCCTCCAAGTTTATGTCAGGCTAAAAAATTCCAAGTGATTAGTCCTAAACACATGTACATATGAACAGTACTAAATGAACTCACTTTATAATATATATTATATATTATATATTTATTCACTTATATAATACTGTAATATATGTTTATAATATATAATATAACATATAAATGAGTATATATTATTGATATTTATCAATAAGAAAGAAGAGATTATGAACTTGGAGGGAGTGGGAGGTCTGGAAGGAGTTAGAGGGAGGTGAGGGTGGGAATGATTTCAGTCCCTGATGAGATGAGTAGGCAGGGCAAAGGCAGCCTAAGTGCCCCAGGACTGAACTAGGATTTAACTAGCCTTCTTGGAAGCAGGTAAACTCTCTTTCTTGTATCTTTTACTTTAGGGCACTTGTAATTCCTATAAGCAATGGTGCAGAGAAACTGCCAACTAGACCACTCCATGGGCAGAAAGAAAGATTCACTGGAGATCAAACAGCCAATAGATTTTGTCTGACCGTCAGCAGGTTAAATATTGCGCTGTCTGAATCCAGAACTAGAGGCCCTTTTTGTTGTAGTTCACCTTTGGGGAAAGGTTAAGGGAGGTTCCCAGTAAATAGAAACTGAGTTAAGAGATCAGCTATCTAGCGGACCGAAACCCTTCTTAGGCTTATTCACCAGATAACAGTCCTTCTGTTTGGCCAAGGTGCAGTGCCATTGGGAGGGGGTGACTTCCCTTTCAAATGTTTTCAGCCATTCTGACAGGTGTAAGATGATATCTCAAAGTTGTTTTGATTTGCATCTCCCTAATCACTAAGGAGGTTGAGCAAGACCTTAAGTGTCTTTTGGCCATTTGAACTTCTTCTGTTGAGAATTCTCTGTTCAGTTCAGTGCCCCATTTTTTAATTGGGTTAATTAGCATTTTGAAGTCTAGTTTCTTGAGTTCTCTATATATTTTGGAGATCAGGCCTTTGTCTGTTGCAGGGTTGGTGAAGATCTTCTCCCAGTCACTAGGTTGTCTTTTTGTCTTAGTGACAGTGTCTTTTGCTTTACAGAAGCTTCTCAGTTTTAGTAGGTCCCATTTATTCAATGCTGCCCTTAATGTCTGTGCTGCTGGGGTCATACATAGAAAGCGATCTCCTGTGCCCATTTGTTGTAGGGTGGTTCCCACTTTCTCTTCTATCAGGTTCAGTGTGTTCGGACTGATATTGAGGTCTTTGATCCATTTGGACTTGAGTTTTGTGCAAGGTGATAGATATGGGTCTATTTTCAATCTTCTACAGGTTGATATCCAGTTGTGCCAGCACCATTTGTTGAAGATGCTTTCTTTCCTCCATTGTATACTTTTAGCTCCTTTATCGAAAATGAGGTGATCATAGGTTTGTGGGTTAAAATTTGGGTCTTCTATGCGATTCCATTGATCGACTTCTCTGTTTTTATGCCAGTACCACACTGTTTTCATTACTGTAGCTCTGTAATAGAGTTTGAAGTCAGGGATGGTAATGCCTCCAGAAGATCCTTTATTGTATAGGATTGTTTTAGCTACCCTGGGTTTTTTGTTTTTCCATATAAAGTTGATTATTGTCCTTTCAAAATCAAAAACACCAATGATATCCTTTGCTGGAGAGGCTGTGGAGGAAGGGGTACCCTCATACATTGCTGGTGGGAATGCAATCTTGTGCAACCACTTTGGAAATCAGTGTTTCGGTTTCTCAGGAAATTCGGGATCAACCTACCCCTGGACCCAGCAATACCACTCTTGGGAATATACCCAAGAGATGCCCTATCACATGACAAAAGCATCTGTTCAACTATGTTCATAGCAGTATTATTTGTAATAGCCAGAACCTGGAAACAACCTAGATGCCCTTCAATGGAAGAATGGATGAAGAAATATATACACATTAGAGTACTACGCTGCGGTAAAAAACAATGACTTCTCGAATTTTGCATGCAAATGGATGGAAATAGAAAACACTATCCTGAGTGAGGTATCCCAGACCCAAAAAGATGAACATGGGATGTACTCACTCATAATTGGTTTCTAGCCATAAATAATGGTCACGGAGTATATAATTGGTGAACCTAAAGAAGCTAAATTAGAAGGTGAACCCAAGGAAAAACATATAATTATTCTCTTGACTAAGGGAAGTAGACAAAATTGCAGGGGGGGGGAAATTTTGAGATCTTGTGGGGGGGGGAATGGGAGTATCAGGGGAAGGGGAGAGAAAAGTGAGAAGGGGAGGATGAGGGAAACTTGGGGAAACAGGATGATTGGGATAAAGGAAGGTTGGGTAGGGGAGCACGGAAACACAATTTTTAGTTAAGGGAGTCACCTTAGGGTTGGCAAGAGACTTGAACCTAGAGTGGCTCCCAGGAGCCCAAGGCGAGGTCCCCAGTTAGTTCCTTGGGCAGCTGAGGATAGGGAACCTGAAATGACTCTATCCTATAGCCATACTGATGATTATCTTGCATATCACCATAGAACCTTCATCAGGTGATGGATGGAGATAGTCACAGAGACCCACACAGGAGCACCGGACTGAGCTCCCAAGTTCCCAATGAGGAGCGGAAGGAGGGAGAACATGAGCAAGGAAGTCAGGACCACGAGGGGTGCACCCAACCACTGAGACAGTGTGGCTGATCTATTGGGAGCTCACCAAGGCCAGCTGGACTGTGACAGAAGAAGCATGGGATAAAACAGGACTCTCTGAACATGGCGAACAATGGGGGCTGATGAGAAGCCAAGGACAATGGCCCTGGGTCTTGATCCTACTTCAAGTTCTGGCTTTGTGGGAGCCTAGCCAGTTTGGATGTTCACCTTCCTAGACATGGACGGAGGGGGGAGGACCTTGGACTTTCCACAGGGAAGGGAACCCTGACTACTCTTTGGACTGGAGAGGGAGGGTGAGAGGAGTGGGGGGAGGGGGAGAAGGGTGGGAGGAGGGGGAGGGAAATGGGAGGCTGGGGGAGGTGGAAACTTTTTTCTTTTTCTCAATAAAAAAAAGTCAGACAAAAAAATGTTTTCAGCACACACACTTCTAGAAGACAGTGAGCCACTAGCTTTGTGGGAACTTCTGTCACAGAACCAAGACAATATCTGCTTTGCTGTGGGTCAAGCCAATGAGCAAGCCTAGAGGGCCCTCACTTCAACTCTAGGCAACTTAACTCTCTTCAGAGGAGCTGAGCTCCATCTAAGGTCTGTCCACTCCACTCTCTTCCAGAGTTTTAAATAAATGCTCACCCCACTTTTTGTTTGTTTTGGTTTTGTTTTATCTGAGGCAGGGTCTCCTCAGGTTGGCCTTGAACTTGCTATGTAGTCAAATAGGACCTTAAACTTCTTATCCTCCACCCTCCATGCTCCCAGCGCCTTTCACACCTTTTAAACTGTCTAGTGAAATTTTGGTGGCTGGTTAAAAATTATGCATATAGCATATGTGGAAATAAAATCTTAGATACACAAGTAAACAACGATATGATGCAGGAGAGATTAATTTGACCAGAGAGAAGGCAGAAGAAAATGGGGAAGGCTGGTGATTTGGAGATTCCGTTCTCCATTACAGTGGAGTGAATAGTGTCCCCATAGAAGATATGTCAATCTTTTACCCCTGACCTCTGACACGGGTAAAAGAAATGTAAAACAGGGATGTTTGTGGGTGTTAACAAGTTGAAGTTCTTGAAATAGGTCATCCTCCACTTAGGCTTAGACCAAATATTGAAACGAGGAGGGCAGAGGAGGAGGAGAAAGAGGCAGGTATTCGTGCAAAGTCAGATGTAGGCAGAGACTGCTCATTTGTTTCTTGACTGCTCAGAAATTATATTAATTACAACACTGTTTGGTCAATGACTCATGCATATTTCTAGCTAGCTCTTACATCTTGAATTAACCTATTTCTATTAATCTGTGTATCACCATGAGGTTGTGGCCTACCTGTCCTTCCCGCAGGCATCTTTCTCCTTTGGCAGCTACATGGTGTATCTTTGACTATGCCTACTCTCTCTCTATATATATCTCTTTTCCAATTTCCTATCTGGCTTTACTAAGCCATTGGCCAAAACTTCTCCATTAACAAATGGTAATAAAATATATTCACAGCACGCAGAGGGGAATCCCACATCAGCCAGAGACCTGAATGTTGTATTCTCAAATGTGAGAATGCTCCAAAGCAAGGCTCTTGGAAAAGCAAGGAGGCGCATGCCTGCAGATGCCTCTGGCTGCAGGCTTCTGTCCTCCTAGACTGTGGCTTGGTTTCCTGGTAGTTTGAGTCACCATCATGAAATACATGTATCTAGACTCTATCTGAAATATCTCTGTCTATAGACAGTGGGGAACAATTTACTTTTTCTCTGTGTGTTTTCCATAACAATGGGCATAAGCCAAATCTTCAGAGAGTAGAATAAATCCTCCAGTTTAGGGGTCTGGCTGGGAATTTGAGTTTCATGAATTGAACTGTTCCAGGTGACTAACTCTTACAACACAAGTCCCATCTGAGGGGCTGGCAATTGTTGGTTCTGAATGTGTTTTTTTACAGTTCTCTTACCTAAAGACCAGAGGGACTGTGGTTTGCTACTTAAGATATGAAGCCACGTCTGAGACTGGAGGTATGGGAGAATGATCTTGGATAATTGACCATAAGGCATGGCAGGCAGAGCAGCTCCTCCCTCTGGGGGAATTGTCAGTCTGAGATGATGGATGTCTTTTCTTCCCCCACTGATGCTGCAGATCTGGGGGGTTTAAAACAAGAATCCAAGTTGACTTATTTCTGCAAGAAGGAAATAACCGCTAGTAAGATGTGACTATAGCCCTTCCTGCTCCCTCATAGCTGGAGGCAGGGGCATGCTGGGATGAGGGCACAGCTCCCATCCTTCTAATGAGAGTTACACGTGCAAAGAGTCTCCTAGAATCTGGACTAGATGGCTGCATGTTAATAATGAGGAGAACAGGGGATAGCAACTGGCCATGTAGGGTGGGAATCCCAAAACAGCCTTTCTGAGAGTGTCCCTGCTGGAGGCCACTTCTGGTTCCTCTGTCTTTATCTCCTAAATGAACGCCTCTGTCTGAAGGTTACGTGTGATGACGTGACAGAAATTGACAGGGAGCACCTGCCAGTTGGGCCAACTGGACTCTACTTCATGATATTACCCAAGTTTCTGCTTTAAATCCTTTAAAAAGCCCCCAGATTCACAGTTTAATGGTGCTCTATGTCCTGAGGATTTCCCTGATATACAAAAAGGCTCTCTCTTTTTCTCTCTCTCTCTTCCTTTCTCTCTCCTTCTTTCTTTGTCTTTCTGTCTGTCTCTGTCTCTCTAGCTCTCCCTCTTCTCCTCTCTGTCTCTCTCTCTCTTTCTCTCTCTCTCACTCTCTCTCTCTCACACACACACATGCACAATGCCACCTATCAGTTTATAATAAACTCCCTTCTAAAATCCACTCTTCCTGAGCTGTGAATTTCCCAGTATTCCCATATCAGTATCTCACATACGGTCCCCACATCTCTAAGCAGTCCACTCTGGGAACTGTACTTTGCAAATAACAGCCAAGCTTAACTTCAACACATTCCCCTACATGCAGAAATGTCAGATGAGTGTCTCACACTGCACAGTACCATTTTCTGCCAGTTCAGTCAAACTCGAGCAAAGATAGAAAAGAGAAAAAAAATATCTTCCTTATAAAAGCCCAAGTCAAATGGGCAACTGGGGTCTTTTTAGTGAAATATACCTGTGGACCAACAGTTTTCAGCAGTTAGTGGGATTTTATTACCTTTGCAGGGAATCCCAAGCATCTGCTTGGCTTTGGCATTCATTTTTCATGGCTTACTAGCCAATTAGCCCCAAAGTTCCCATCCCACAGGGACAGATCCCATGGCCTTGCAATCCAGTGTATCTACCAATCACATTCGAGAAGAAAGGGAGTCATGTGATGTGGTCCACAATGCCCAGGAGGTGGCAGAGTCTGTGTTTCCAGGACTTCAGAACTCATTAGTATATTGTTCCTAAGTGTGAGGCACGGAAGAGGAATTGTAAACTTAAAAGTTAGTGTGTGTCTTAGCCTTCCTTGACCTTAAACTGGAGAGGGGTCATGGTACTTCTTGGGCTTCGGTGACTCACTTGTAAGTGAAGCTGTCAGACTAATATTGATTGTAGTGGTATATTATTTGTGTTTTAATAAATAAAGCCTGTCTGAAGATCAGAGGGCAAAGCAGCCGTACTAGTCAGCCATACAGGCCAGGGAGTGGTGGCCAAGACTCAGGAGACAGAGGCAGATGGATCTTTGTGAGTTCAAGGCCACCCTAGGCTACACAAGATTGAATCTGTCTGAAAAAGAAACAGAGCTCACACAAAGGTGATCCCAGCAGTTGGGACCACACACCTTTAATCCCAGCACTAGAGAGGAAGAGACAGGAGTGATACAGTTGGGCGGAGAGAGGAATATAAAGAGGAAGAGACAGGAATTCAGTGTGGTATGGAGTTTGAGGATTTGTGGAGACAGGCTCTCACCCCATTTTGATCCGAGGTAGATGTGAAAGACAGTGACTGACTGCTTTGCTTTTCTAATCTTCAGGCTTAACCCCAATATATGTCTCTAGGTTTTTGTTATTTGTGTTACAATTGATATTAAGGTCAGAGGTCACATACTGAGGCTGGAACACAGGTCTGTATGGACATCCTCATCCATGCATTGGGAGGGATTTATTATCACCAGGGAGGGCCTTCTCAGCCTTGTAGGGGATTAAAAATAGTCTCTGGGGTGAAAGCCTTTTTTTTTTCTTTTACCTGCTTGATTAACATTTAGCTCCCAACGATACTGGCACAATGAAAGAAAACAGCAATGCCAGAGCAGGGTTAAAATTGTTAGCATACAAATTTAATCATTTTTAATTCTACAAAAAGAATTACTATTAATATTTCAAAGGCTTGCATTTTAGTGACTGATTTGATCATGCTAAAAGTTTTTAAAGAGTCTTAGGTGCTTTTCTCCCCTCTTTGATATTTTTATTTAGTAAAACAGCAAAAACGGAGAATTGACATATCTTTTTAAAGTCATTAGAGGTGGTGGGCCCAGCTCTACCCACTCAGGGATCCTGGCTCTGAAGTGTGGCTTTCACACTGTTCCTATGATGTGGGACTTTCAATCCCCAGCTACTGGGGCTCCGTCTAACCTCAGCTGTCACTCTTCAGGTGCAGTCTGCCCTGTATTTTGAGGCAGGGTTTCTCACTGACTTGGAGCTGGTGCATTGGGCTAAGTTGGGTGGCAGAGATCCCCAGGGACCAGCCTGATTCCTGCATTCCCACTACTGTGTCACAAGCATGTATCGCCCTGCTGGGCTTTCTTTGAAATCAAATATAGGTTTTTATGCTTTTCCTACTGAATGATATCACCCTTTGCTAAAGCCAGGTGAGGGAGCAAACAGCCCTTGGATAGATTTTTTTTTTTGGACCTTATGAACCCTCTTTGCTTAGGCGTTAAGATAATTGAAGATGACTATCAAGGATATCTGATTATAAAGAATATTGTCCACTGAATTTTGTTAGAATGATAGAAAATAAAATTAACTCATTATTCAGTAAAGTCAAGGGGTTCAGGGTTGACTGGGTAACTTGTAAAATAATAATAGGCACCAAATTTGCTTTTCTCCTGTACATACCTTATATATGTGTGTGTGTGTGTGTGTATACATATGTGTGTTGTGTATGTAATTACATATATAATTGTGTATATATATTTACATATATACTTATGTATCTATACTATTATTTATATGAAACCCAGTACTGTATAAAATGACTATGTGTCCCCCAAACAAAAACCCAGGAAAACAATTGATAACAACAATGTACATCAATGGTTTCATTTTATTAAAGTAGGCAGAGAAAACAAGTCAGAGCAACAAGCGCCCTTCTTGTTTCTCCTGTGTGTCATGAGGCGAGCCTGTAGGACAGCCCCTCCCTCCTCTGTTCCTGCCACTTGTACTTGTAATTGAGATGAGAGGCTGACATTGGAGATAAATCTGTAGGAACCTGTGATGAGGGATACTGACTGCGATCTTTTTTTTCCTTGAACATTGCTTTTCCTTCTCATCCTTTCCCGGGAGTTTGGTTACCCCACCTAGTGTACATGGCTTCAGAGAAAATCTATTCCATCAAAGAAAATCTATTGGGTTTTAAGTTTATTCATTCTGAGTGACTAAGGGAATGTGAATTTTAAGCTCTGGAATGAGAGGAACTTTTTCCGTCCTCAAGGTCAGAGACGATACAAATCACTGGATCCACAGGGCAGGGAACCCTGACTGCTCCTTGGACTGGAGAGGGAGGGGGAGAGGAGTGGGGGGAGGGGGAGAAGGGTGGAAGGAGGGGGAGGGAAATGGGAGGCGGGGAGGCGGGGGAAACGTTTTTTTTTTCTCAATAAAAAATTAAAAAAAAAAAAAAAAAAGAAGGAAGCCCAATGGGGAGCTTCGCGTCCATGCAGAAAAGACAGGGACAGATCCCAGCCTTTGTCCTGATGTTGACTGGAGATCATGAAGGTGAGATTCCTGAACTAAAAGGGAACAATGCTATACTGTCTAATGTGAGGATAATTATTACTGGCATTAATACAAGTTACTGAAATGAAAGAGTGAGTTCCTGGTAACAATCGCGTGTGTAGACTGGGATGTGTTACTCTACTCATTTAGGTTGAGACTTCCCACACTTCTGCCCCATGGGAAGAATCCTTGGTGTATGTTGCAGTGTTTAAGCCAAGAGTGACGGTGCTCATCTGCAATTCCAGCACTCAGGCGGCTAAAGCAAAAGAATTTCAAGTTCAAGGCCAGCCTGGATAGGTAGTGAGTCCCTGTCTAGGAAACAAAGCAGAAGTCCTTGAAGTTCTGGGTTGTCTATTACCCTAGTGATGGAAGAGACTAGAGTGGCCTATTTATTTGCTAGGTTAGGTTTTATTTAAATCACCCCTGTCCTTATAGCCAATTGGCCTTCCTGTACAAAAAACCTTCAGAGAATAAAATCAATGGCGAAAGAGTTGAAGAGATGGTGCCAATATCTAAACATGGGACCCTTGAATTGATCTTTGTCCTCCTTGAGACTCAAATTCCCTCATTGCAGAGCAGCAGCTGATGTAGGTGACCCCTCGTTAAGACTCTCTTCTCACATGGCTCTAGGCTGCATCAAGCAGACAGTTAAAACTCTGCACATAAGATGGCTTCCCCCTGGCCATGCTTCTATAGCCACAGCTCATCAGACCCCAAGCAGGAAGTTTGCCCAAGTCTCAAGGCGTGATTGACCTGTGCTCATCTGAGGAAACAGCATGATGCCTTCACACCAACATCCTTTCACCAGCTAAGGCAAAGCATTCACTACCTCCAGAGATGAGGATGTTGGATTAGTCAGGTTCAAGTCACTGGGACCAAATACTCAACAGAAACAACTTCGGGAGGGCAGGCTCGCCAACTGAAGATGTACAGTCCACCATGGTGAGGGAGGCACGCAAGTGTGTGTCTCTGATGGTGGCAGATGCTAGTTCACATCTAGTGGACTTGGAGGCAAAGACAGCTGCTGAAGCAGATTCTCCTCACTACACACAGCACCTTATCTCTTAAAGGTTATACAGTCCCTCAATACTCTGATACCAGTTGGCCATGAAATGGTCAAACAACTAAACCTGTGAGACACATTTGGCACTCAAACCATGACATATCTGGATGCCTCTGGTAAGTCATATTGCTTCCTACACATCCCTTCATGGTCCATTCCTCCTGGTGGCTGACTCCAGATGGAGACAACTTGGATCCTTGTGGAAGACTAGTTGAAGAAGTGTTACATTTGTTTATGCTGTAGAACACTTGTTTAGTGATGCAAAGATGTGTTGCATTCTTCTATGTTGCATTTGTTTAACTCTGTGATGCTGTGTTACTTTACCTGTCTAAAACACCTGATTGATCTAATAAAGAGTTGAATGGCCAATAGGTAGGCAGAAGAAAGGATAGGCAGGGCTGCCAGCAGAGAGAATAAGTAGGATGAGAAATCGGGGAATGGAAGATGGAGAGCAAGAGGAGAAAGGACACTATGGGCCACCCAGCTGCACAGCAAGCCACAGAGTAAGAAGTAAAGAAAGGTATATGAAATAGAGAAAGATAAAAGCCCAGAAGCAAAAGGTAGATGGGAGAACTTAAGTTAAGAAAATCTGACTAAAAATAAGCCAAGACAAGGCCTGGCATGCATAAGTATGAATAAGCCTCCATATGATTATTTGGGAGATAGGTGGGTCCCCACTCAAAGAACAAAGAGTAAAAACAACTATAACTATAGATTCTCAACTAGATAGAGGACATGATGAAGCCATATTGACCAGTCAAACACTTTCTAATGGCAGTGGGGGAGATGGCTCAGCAGGTAAAGGTGCTGGCTGCAAAGACTGACAACCTGAGTTTGATCTCTGGGATCCACATGGTTGAAAGAGAACCAATTGCCACCAATTACCACAACTGTCCACTGACCTCCATACATGTGCCATGACATGCTCACCTGTGTGCACATAGATAGACAGAAGGAAAGAAAGAAAGAAAGAAAGAAAGAAAGAAAGAAAGAAAGAAAGAAAGAAAGAAAGAAGCAAAAAATAGGAAGCTTCTAAGGGTGTCAGAAGCTCAAAGAAAAGTTTAACTTATTAATTCATCTACCCCCTTGCCCTTATGTGTATTAGTCTTTATGCAAGTCAGCCTGGTGCTTCTTCAGAATCCTGACTATACATTTTGGTGGAAAGTGTATGTATCCCATTGTACTTCCTCTAAATTGTACTCATGACCTCTGTAAGGACGCTTCTTTAAAAGCCATCAACATTCATGTTTCCTTGCTGGCATCCTCATTTCCATCCTTCTGTCAATGCCAACCCTTCAAGTCAAACCAAGACACTGGTGACTGAACTCAGTTGAGCATTTTTGTGGAACTGTAGAAAAAAGAGAAAATACCCTACAAACTCAATTCTCACACGTCTCCGTATTTAATTTTCTGACTCACTTCAGAAGGAAACATAAATATTATTTTACAGAAAGGCAAATTGAGGATTAAGGATGTTAATGTGTTAATGATTCCCCTTATCCATAATGCTAAAGTCTATACATATAAACCCTTCTGTATCAACAGAGGCATTTGATCAATGGTTTCAGTATTGAGTACTATGGGAAAGTAAGAGTAAGATTTGGGGGAACACAGATCTGAAACATTATTCTGGAATACTTTTGGGGAATTTTGGAAATCATGAAGACTGACTATAATTCTCACTCTGTTCTTTAATTTCATGTCATTTAGAAATTATATCTGAAGCCAACAGCTGGAAGGCAAATTTAACAGTTCACTAAGGGAACCCCTGGGCCCACTGAACCTCGTGCTTCAATGAGGTACTTAGTATCTTCTCACTGAGATAAGTGAATATTTATACGACAGCAACCATGAAATTTAAGTTGATTTTGACCTTCTGTATATATTTCCATAATGAAATTGACATTAATCTAAATCATTTGTGGAGAAGGGCAAAGAGGTTTTCTGGATGGTAAAAAGTTTGTTTAAATAGCTAAGAACCACGGGCTTGTAACATGGAGACCTCAAACAATTGGTGTGGATTTTTTTAAGATGTCTGTCATAACCTATGAGGGGTCTCACCCTTGGAGAAGACAAATTCTCCCTCTCTCAGCAGCCATGCAGTGCCCACAGCTCCTCATCTAGGGTGGGGGTTTGTAGGATTTCCCCTACCCATATGGCCATGCTAGCTGGAGAGGCCATTAAGCAGGTCTTGTTTAAGCAGCCATACTGTTGACATTCTGTGACTGCGGTTTCCCTGTCATATATAGAAGACACGATCTCACAGCAGGTGTCCTGGTTCTCTGGCTCTCACAATCTTTCCTCCCTCTGGTCTGTGATGTTCCCTTCGGAGGTTGTCATGTGAATATATCAGCTGGGGCTGGGCACCTCCTGGTCGGTTGTTCTCTGCATTTTGACCAGTTATGGCTTTCTGTAATGATCTCTCATACAGAAAGAAACTTCTAAAAATGCCCAAATATATTGTATAAATTTTAAATTAGAGAAAGATTTTTGATGAGGTGTGAGAGATATAGTTACTCCCTGGGTATATGGGCAATTATTTATAATGCAGCTAAAAATTATCTCTGTATGGTAAAGTGGCAATAGTAGATTCTCCTCTAGGTCTGCATCAACCTGAGATACATGTACACATGAGCAACACCAAACAGACTCACTAGTGAGAGAGAGAGGGAGAGAGAGTAAATATATATGTGTGTAACAACACATGTAACAATTATAATTTAAAAAGATCATAAGTCTAGAAGGGAGTCGGGGATGCACAGGAGGGATTGAAGGCAGGGAGAGCGGGGTAAAAATGATTTAAATTCCATACACAAGTAGGAAATTTTCAAAAAGAAAGTAAGAGAAATATGTTGGATGGCTTATAGGGTCAATCATACTTCCTTGGAAAGTGATCCTTCAGTATCCTGTGCAGCAAATGACACACTGTGGGCTCACACTTTATTCCATTGCCTCACTACTCTAGAGGGATCTGATGACCTAAGTATGGTTTTACAGAAGGGTAAGTTGAGGATTCAAGATGTTCAATGAGTCTACAGAGCCAGATGGACACTAAAGTTCAAATCTCCAATGTGTGATGGTTTGAGTGAGACAGGTTTTCCATGGTCACGGATATTTGAACACTTGGCCCTGAGTGAGTTGTGTTGTTTGGGATTTTGTGGGCTATTGACCTCATATACATCTGTGGCATGCACCTGCCTGCCACAGACATTATGGGCTGACTCTCCTTCTGGATTGGAATACCCAAATAAACTCTTCCTTCTGTAAGTTGCCTTGGTAGTGGTGTTTATCACAGCTACAGAAAAGTCCACCTAGAGATGAAGCATGAATGTCTGTAAGCACAGTGCCCCTATGGGGAGACAGGAGATTGAGAGACTAGAGAATCCCCAGAAGCCCCCAGGCCAGTTGTCCTGGTATATACAAAAGGCAAAGAGACTCCATCAACAGGATGGGAGACAAAGACTGACAAACCAGGTTGTCCTCTGACCTCCAAATACATCTGTGGCATGCGCCTGCCTGCATTCGTACACATAAATGTGCACACGCTGTACACAAAAGAGACTATAAGATCAGGGTCCTCTAGTGGAATCGATTGCAAGTGGATCTCAGAGAAGAAAGAGATTGGAGGTAATGCTAAGAGTCTCTTGCACCATTTAAGACGGTGAACTCTGAAGGGACCATGGATCCAGCCATCACCCCCATGAAGACTTCATTATAAATCATTTGTGTCATAGCTGAGGTCGCCCTCCATTGCAAGAGCTTCCTGGATGCTTCTTCCCAGCTTGTCCTAGGTACAATTGGGTTCTAAGGATGTTGCTTGTATCCAAGGACTTCAGAGTCATTCATGATGTTTCTGCTGAGGTCTTCATGGATCTTTGTTCTCAAATACAAGCTAGAAAGTTAAAAGGGTCAGAAAAAGAGTTGTAAGCGCCACTGTCCATAGTTCACTCGCTCACGTTCAGAGCGATCTCAACTCCCCGGTCCCAAGCCTGAGAAAACAAAGAGATTTGCCAGGCTGCATGATTGATAATACGTAAAGACAGTTTTTAAAATTATGCGAGGAGCAGCCAGCACGTTGTTCTGCTGTCAGACACTCGATTCACTGGGTGAACCCCAGTGCAAAACTCATTTTCATGAAATGTTTCTGAGAATCATAACCGGAAAAAAAATAGATACGTGACCGGCATTACTCCTGAGAACCTGTCTGTGGGTTCGCTAAACCATAATTACACCGAAAGACTGAAACTTCAAAAATAACAAAAATCTCCGTGTGAATAAAAGAAATAAATTCGCTGGGATTTAGATGAGTGAGGACAGCTGAATTAATAATGCTCATCTTTTATTAATCAGTACATTTTACATAAGACGTTTATTTTACTAGCTTGGGCAAGCATTGCTGAAGTATTTTATGCAATCATAGGAACAACTGGGCTCTGACAATTTAATGCTATTTTGCAACATGGGAGAGTTTTGTTGGGACTCACGTGAGCCGATTTCACAACAGATGGTTCTCTAATCACTTTATCTCAGGCCCTTGCTGGGACCTTGAGCTGCTTAGTTTTGTCAATTTGACACAAACTGGAGTTGTCTGGGCATTCTCTTGGTCTAGGATTGATAAAGGGGGGGGGGCCTCAGCTCACTGTGGGAGGCGCCATCCCTGGGCTGGTGGTCCTGCAGGGTAGGAGAGAGCAGGCCGAGGAAGCCATGAGGAACAAGCCAATAAGCAGCTTCCTCCATGGCCCCTGTTTCTGTTCCCTGGCTGTTCTTTGTCTTTACTTGGGGACCTCTTCATACGAAGCTGTGGACATTGTCCTCTACCCCTTGAGGAAATTCCTTCTTGGGGGAGTTTCTTTGCCCCTGTGCACTCCGATCTGGACTCTTTCTAGAGCTATGCACTAAAGTTCACTTGGTCTCTGTTTTTCAACCATAAACCCCTGTCACCCTGCTTTTCATCTCTTACAGTCTCTTCAGGAACACATGCTTCCTGGTGGTCTATCTCAGTCTCTCCCTGAGCCAGATTTAGCCCTCTATGAGACATTGTCATTCTGTACAGCTGAATGCCCCCTGGCCATTACTTCTAGGTAACTGGACAGCATCGCACACGGCAGTTACTGTCCCTACTCTCTTGGATTTTTAGCTTACCCATGCTATTTTGGCTAACTGAACTTTCATCTCCCATTAAAGCATTGGCATTTGCGACACTCCGTGATTGGATTTAAGATCTATGGAGACATCTGATTTGGCCTTAGAAGGCACACTGGCTGTAGAAGATGGGGTGTACCCAGGGTGAGCACCCAGAGCGGAGGTG
>JABTXL010002731.1:2456664-2500982 GCA_025134845.1 Neodon shergylaensis | reverse complement strand
GTCCGAAATTGTCAGGTAGTTTGTATCCAGTAATCCTAAGCAAGCCACCTGATTTCTGCTGCACGTCTGCTCGCTGCCATTTAGACTGATTTTGCTATGTAATGTCTGATCCCGAAAGTATGTTTGTAACTTATATTTTCTGTTTTGAAGGAAAAGAACTGCAGATTTTTACAGGAATTTTTACACTGGTGCGGTAGAGACAGGAACTACACAATGTCTACAGCCCTCCTTATGAGGTTCAAATGATATCCCAAAGTTCAGTTCCACCAGACTTCACCATGAGGAACCAAAGGGTTTATTAGACTTACTTACATGGATGAGGGGCTACTGACAGAAGCGTGAGTGACCTCATAGAAGCCCCATGGTAAAGTCTACACCCAGTGTGGATGAGGGCTTCTCCAGGACTGAATAGATGGGATCCTTCCTTTAGTCTCCTGGAATATGTGCTCTATGCCCTCGGTGAGACCCTGAGGGCACATGAACGAAAACAGGACAGAATTTCGCACAAAGGATTAGGGATATTCAGCTCAAGTTGTAGGGATAAAGGAAACTATCTTAGGAGAAGCTGAGCTGGTGGCAACGGAGGGATCAGTGGAGGGATGGTGATCCGGGGACGAGAGAGGCAGGAGGGGGAGTGGAAACCAGAGGATGCCTTTAGTGTGGTCAGGGAGGAAAGGTAAAAGGCGAGCTTAGATACGGATGGAAGAGAACACCATAACATCGCATGAGTGTGGGACAGGGTGGCTGTCTTTTCCCCTACTGCTGAAACAACATGGGATTCACATGTTGAATGGGGGAACCGGAAAGAAGTCATCTCTGAAAAAACTGTCATGAAAATACGGTAAGTGGGCACCTGAAAATCATGTAATTGCATAAGTAGCATGTAAGAAAGACTTCTTATAAAATTTTAAATACTTCGGAGAAAGCTCATTTCTCTCGGCTCACTGCACCAGCCCCCGTCCCCCATGCTCAGATGGAACCACAGTTACCTAGTTGATCAGTGGCCTTCTAGATAGTTCTCTGAGATATTATTGCCATGGCTTACCCAAGTGCAGGGATTGGAACAACACGGCATGGTTTTAGTAGTGCTTGCTTACAAAATGTCATGCCCGTGGGTTACTTAAATCTGTAGCTCGGGTATTGTTACTACTAGAGTGTTTTTATTGCCACGGAGCAATCAGTGGAGGTAAGCAGTGGTCAGATACCCCATCATTTACGGATAGTCAAGTGCTTTCCACATTCTCACTAAACAAACAGTGTGGTAATGGAGTTCCTGTATAGCCAGTCTTTCTCTGGGCCGCCAGCCAGTTCTCAAATAATGACACAGAAACTTATTATTAATTATGAAAGCTTGGCCTTTGCTTAGGCTTGTTTTTAACTAGCTCTTATAACTTCAATTAACCCATCTATGTTCTGCCACATCCGGTCCATCCTGCTTCTTCCGTGTCTCCTGGCGTCTCTTCTCAATTCATCTCCTCCTATTTCTCCTCTCTGCCCAGAAGTCCTGCCTATACCTCCTGCCTAACTACTGGCCCTTCAGCTCTTTATTACACCAAATCACAACAACACACCTTCACACAGTGTACAGATATCCCACAACATAGGTGCATAAAAGCAAAAGGAGAGATTATTTGGAGGGAGGGAGAAGACCAGCAGAAGGGGAAATGGGGACTGCGGGGAAGGCAGTAGAGGGGGCAAATTACGAAGTGTAATGACACCAATATGTAAAAATGTCACAATAAAAACCTTTCTTTACAATAAGAAGAACTTTCTTTGTGAAGCTTTTCCTGACACCCTTATTAAAACGTTAAAATTATATATAATTAAAGGCTGGCAAAATTGTTTAGTGGGTAAAGAAAGGTGTTTGCAGCCAAGCCTGATGACCTGACATCGAGTCCCAAGCCCCACATGGTATAATGAGAAAACTGACTCTTGCGAGTTGTCCTCTGACAACTTGTATACACAGTGTGGGGCACACACACATGAGCATATAGACAAGGGCAAACACTCCCTGTACAATCACTTGGTTAGGGGACACACTGCATATTAGTCAGGATTTTCTAGGGGATCAAAACTGATAGATGAATCTATTGAGGGGAAGAAAAAAGGAGGGGGAAGGAGGATAGAGAGACAGAGGGAGAGAAAGACATTATTAGAGTTGGCTCATAACTGTGGCTAGTCCATCAACGGCTGTCCACCAATGGAAAGCCCAAGAACCCAGTAGTTCAGTCCACGAGGCTGGATGTCTCAGTTCATCTTCAGTATACGTCAAAATTCAAAAGCGGTAGGCTCGGATGTCAGTGGAGAGATAAACTTGTCAGTGAAGAGCGAGGGTAAGCAGGCAAAAATCAAGCAGCTCCTTCTTCCACATCCTTTGTATTCCCTACCAGCAGAATGTGTGGCCCAGATTAAAGGTAGTCTCCAAAGATCAAATGGCCTAATTAAGACAATTTTTCTCACAGGAATACCCAGACACTTGGGATTTAGTTGCTCCTTTGTGTCAGTCAAGTTGATAACCAAGAATAGCCATCACACAATGTCTCCTTGATAACACTGACCATGAAAATTGTGTACCAAGGCAGCTTGCAGTGTTTGTGTTGCTTACAGGGGTGCAGGCAGCAGTCAAGGCTGAATCTTGAGTGAAAGGGGAGGTAGGTTGGAAGTAGATGACCCACACCCTCAGATGTCATGCCTAAATGGCATGTGTCATGTCCGATTCCTCTCAGCTTGAGCAGCAAAAGACCACAAAACATGAAGTGTCACTTTCTGCCTTGGTCCCCTCTCACTTTACCTACAGCGGTCTCATCGAGCATTAGAAGGGACCCTTGGCAGAAAGCACTCTCTTAGGAACCACTCAGGCTTGAAACTTTTATATCCTACCCTGGTCTAACACAAAATGCCACGCCCACCCCTTGCACCAGTAAAGCAATACTTGGGAGAGCTATGTAAGTACTATGCCCTTTGCCCCCACAATTGCAGGAGGCATCTTATAAGTAAGTCCATGTGCAGGTTGCCCATGCCCAAGGTCTCCAGGGAGAGCTGAGTCCAGCCCTGAATATGAACTGCTTGTGGGAGCTGCTCCTTTGCCAGAGTAAACCCTTCTCAAGGCTGATTTCATGGCCTAAGGCAATTCCTAGATGCCAGTGCTGATAAGAGTCTGCACAGCCAGGACCTTGGCACTTCCAGCACAGTGTCCTCCTTGGGCCTAATATTAGTAGCTAAGTGAAGGCAGGCCATTATGGATAGGGAGAATTCCTACTACCTTCCAATGCATTCAATCCTCCAACTCAGAAGGCCAAAGAAGGTGGAACTTGATGAGTTTGAGGCCAGCCTTACAGAGAGAGTTCCAGACCAGTCAGGGCTCCATGGAAAGACTGTCCTTTGGGAAAAAATCAGTGCTGGGGTTTATGTGTAAAGACAGTTGAGAGAACAATGAAGAACATGTCTTGAAACGGGCTTAGTGAAGGACATGCCTTGAAACAGGCTTGGTCCTGATTAGTTTTTGTAAACTTGATAGAAAGTAGAGTCACCTGTGAGGAGGAAGCATCAGTTGAGGAACTGCCTCCATCAGCGTGGCTTGTGGGTATGTCCATGGAGCTTTGATAACCAATTAATGGAGGGGGTTCAGACCACTGTGTGGCTGCTACCCCTAGAACCAGGGTCCTAGGTGATCAAGCAAACTAACTGAGAAAGCCATGAGGAACAAGTCAGTAAGCAGCACTCCTCCATGGCCTCTGCTTCAGTTCTGGCCTCCAGATTCTCGACTTGAGTTCTGGCTCTGACTTTCCCTCATGATGGACTTGGAGCTGTAAGCCAGATAAACCCTTTCCTCCTTAAGGTGGTTTTGGCTAGTGTTTTCTGTCAGTGATAGAGAAGGTAACTAAGACAGCCCTGGACTCTTGCGTCTATGCCAGATGGTCTCCTGAGCTCCATGCAGAAACAGCACAGACTTTAGAGGTAGCAGGCTCACCGTACCACATATTTTCCTTGGTTAAAGGTCTTCTGGAGCCTCCGCCACCCCCAGCTTCACTCACATTGATCTGCCCTGGTGAATGTCTAAACTGTGTTACATGTAGAAGGACAGAACCAACAGCACCAGCCAGGCCACAGGAAAGCCAGAATGGCTATGCTTCCTTTATTGTGAGTCAGCACCTTACTCACAAGCCCCCAGAAGTAAAAACTTGTTCAAGCCTTGGAAAAGAAAGATGTTGAAGGCGCGGGACTGTAGATATCTGAGTGAAAATATAATTAAGTTAATTTTATACATAGAGAGGTTTAGAGCATTCTCTTGTTTTCCTGGTTTGAAAGGCGATCATTTGACGCAGTCAGCATAACCCCGTGGACTTGGCTCTGCTAATTTTTCATCTAATGAGATCCGCTAGCTCCATATTTCATGCTTTCTGTTCTGTTTATTCTTTCAACTAAACTCCAAAGATAAAAGGTATCTTAGTTCAAAGAAATGCGCAAGCCTTTTCTCTGTGCGAGACGTGTGTCTGAGTGGCATTTCTTTGCAGGTGTGCAAACAAACCCTATGAGAAGTTTCCCTGTTTGTTTTTAGATGTCTGTAAGCCACCCTCATCTAGGCCATTACCTTTTTTGATCAGATCAAGTGATGTCTGTGTGTGGAGAGAAATACATTTGTGCCAGTACATGCACACAGGGCCTAAAAAGTAAAGCCAGAAAAATCCCAGAAGTTGCCTGTGGAAATAAAAAGTTCACCCTGTATTGGTGAGCTATCACTCATCCAAGCCTGGTGATGTCTGATGTCATTGTGTGTTCAAAGGTTCTGTCTCCAGATGTTCACCCACCACTAACCATAGCTCCCACGGCTCGGGGCTGAGGTTGGAAGGCTGTGACCAGTTTTACTCTTGACCCACAGACTTTCTACTGGTCATTCTAACACAGTGGTTCTCAACATATAGGTCACAACTCCTTTGGAATCGAACAACCCTATCACAGAGGTTGCTTAAGATCATCGGAAAACACAGATATTTCGCAAAATTACAGTTATGAAGTAGCAATGAAAATAAGTTTATGATTGGGGGTCACCACAATATGAGGAGCTGTATAAAAGGGTCATGCAGCATGAGGAAGGTTGAGAACCACCTTCGAACAGGTCGGGATCCCAGGAGTCCTAAATTTGCTAGGCTTCAGGCATACACAATTTCTTTCCCTTGAGCTTTGCACAAAAGTGGTGTTGGCCCTGTGTCCTCAGCATGCATGGAGGTCATCTCTGGGTTTTAAATGAATCTGTCTCCTGTTCTCTCTGATCCAGGAAGACCTGTGCAGAGACAAGATGGGAAAAGGCCCCTGGGAGATGGAGCTGTTTTCAATCCTGACCTTGGGGGTCCTGCGTGCTCAAGAAACATCACTTGCTGATTAATAGTCCTAGTTATAGACATAAAACAACAACCCCAATTTCCAGCATTTCTCTGGCAGGTCAGTTGGTATCACCTCTGTTGTCCTCTTCCCAGGCCTGGCACTCAGCAGAGTTCTGGGTAAATGGCACCTGTCACCATGGTGGCTTCAGAAACACAGATGCTGAGACCTATTTAGAAAGTTTGTGCTCTTTGGTCCTTCCACTCTCTGTAAATTTCCCATTTCACAGACTAGTGAACCCAGAGCCCAGCTACAGGCCACAGCCAGACTTCTCCCTGCATTTAATGTCTCTCAGTCCTCCACCCTGCCAGGCTGTCGTGCACAGCCCAAAATACGGTAAGGAGAAAAATTCAAAAAAAAAGGAAAAAACAGGCAGAGTCTCCCTGGAAACAACAAGAAGATAAATGGATAGCGTCAAACCTTAGGGAGAGCCTGGGCCATCTTTCTGTTACCCCTCTACCCTAAGCTGTTCCTTACAGGGTGAGTGTGAAAACCACAGGTTGTGGCTACAACCCAATGTCACAGCCCAATGAGGTTATTTTAGTGCAGATCTCATGTTTGTCTGATTGGAAACAGGGTCTGACATAAACCAGCCTGACTGGAACTCCCTCCATATCCCAAAAATAACCTAGAATTTCTGTTCTTCCCCCCTCCATCTCAGAAATTCTAGGGTGGTGGACATGTGCCAACATACAGGGTTTCTAAGGTGCAGGACTTTGTGCCTGCAATGCATCCACTCTACCAACTGAGCCACAGCCACAGCCAGGCCACACCTTTAAAAAAAAAAAGCTTGATTGTGGAAAAAGATTGCACTTACTCCAAGCGAAAATAACAGAATCATGACCTCCACCACTCCAGCTGAGCCCTCATCCAATGGATCAGGGTTGATCAAGGATTCACTTTCAAAGCCCACAGAACCTCCAAGGGAACTAATCATTGTGCCCACACAACCCACTCTTCATATTGGAATCTGGCCCTCTGCTCTGCCAAGCCACAAGATTGCCCTACCTTATTCTTACACCTAAACTGTCTTTTGAATCCTCACTCCCCCACTCCCAATCTCTGAATCTACCTCTCCCCTGACCTTTAAAAATAACTATTTTATTTCAAATAATGTATAGATGTGTATATCTCTGTGGGGATTTGTGCTCATAAGTGCAGTGCCTGACGGGGTCAGAAGAGGGCATCTCTGCAAAAGCAGCGTTAGTACTGAACCATTTCTCAAGCCATTCAGACCATTTCTTACTAATGCCACAGTTATCCCAACGTGGAGCAAGCAAGACTGTTTTGTTTGGGGGTTGTCCTAGTTTCATTGCTATTGCTTTGATAGACATCATAACAAAAGCAACTTGAGGAGAAAAGGGTTTATTTGGTTTACATTATCCCATTACAGTCTGTCACTGAAGGAAGTCAGGCCAGGAACTGAAGCAGGAGCAAAAGCAGGAACCATGGAGGACAGTGATTTACTGACTTGCTCCTTATGACTTGCTTTGACTGCTTTCTTACATATACCCCAGGCCCACTAGTCCAGGGATGGTGCTGCCCTCAGAAGATCTGTATTAATTAAATCACTGCTTGGCCTCTTATTGGCTAACTCTTACATCTTAAATTAACTCATTTCTATTATTTTATATTTTACCACGAAGTACGAGGTTTACCAGCAAGGTTCCAGCTGGTGGTTTGCGTCTTTCTCCTCCAGGAGCTACCTGGCATCTCTAACTCTGCCTTCTCTCTCTCTACATCTCTGTTTGGATTTATCGCCTGACTTTACTTTGTTAAGCCATTGACCAAAAGCCACTTCTTTATTAACCAATGGCAATAAAACATATTATTAGCAAACAGAGGGGGACCCCACATCACTGGCCATTCTTGCCCTGGACCCAGATTCATTTCCCAGAATCCACAAGGCAGCTCACAACCATCTGTAACTCTAATTCCAGGGGATCTGAAGCCCTCTTCTGGCCTCTGAGGGTACCAGGCACAGGTTTGGTGCAAAGAGATACATGTAGGCAAAACACCCACACACTTAAAATAAAACAAAAACTAAAATTTTTTTTCTAAGTTCTGAGCCACATTCCTCTGAATTTCTAATGGAAAGCACATGCCTGTAGCTGTTATCTGTATTGCTCCACACCCTTCCTGGTGTAATATTGAACCTAAATAGTCAGCTTGATGGAATTTAGAATCATCTAGAAATCACATCTCTAGGTAAGTCTGTGAAAGCTTTCCAGCCAGATTCACTGAGGAGATCCATCTGCTCCATCCTGAATGCAGGAAGTACCAACCCATGGGCTGGACTCCTGGACTGAATTAAAAAGAAGAAAGTGAACTGATTCCGCCCCTCTCCTAGTTCAGATGCTACGTAGCCAGACACCTCACCTCCTGCCGCCATGCCTCCCTGCCGTGTACTCTTGAACTCTTAGCATAAATCAGCCTTTCTTACTTATATGGTTTTTGCCAGGCATTTTGTCACAGTGACAAAATGTCACTAATATATCTACCTGATGTTTTAGTGGCTGAGAATAAAGTGACACCACATTATATAGATTTTACCTATGGCAAGCAGGGAATGTCTATAATTGTGGTTATTTAACATGTGTGGATTTTCTGGAGAAGTTTTTCTCCCCATGAAATAATGAAATCCATGAAAATGAGACGGCCAGAAACCTACAAGATGGAGGAACACACACTTTGTTACTGGTCCTGCAGGCAGGTTCCTTGTAAGACTGGGCATTGGGTTCCTGTCATGATTGACTACATGGATCTCTATCTTAGGCTCATCACCAGTGGAAAACCATGTTACATAAGCAGCATGAATCATGGCATCCCCATAGCAGAATCACAGACTCAGGCCATTTGTCCCACACTGATGTGAATTTTCCATCACCCGGGAGCGAAAGCAGGCATGTCGTTTTGGCTTTGTTTTCTTTCTTCCTTTCCCCATTATAAAACTTAGTTTAGCTGTGGAAAACTAGAAAGAGAAAGATGACGTTTATAGAGCACTCATCTCGGCATAAAAAGTGAAATATTTTTCTAAAAGCCTTTCATTTCTTCCAGAAGAAAAGAGATACTTTTTCATTAGTCATAAGAAGGGCACATTTCCTGGATTCCTTACCTAATGTCACACACAGCTGCTAAGATTAATTTCTGTGATGTGTATGTCATGGAGGGGGAACAGTAAACGTGGTGCATGCAAGTAATTTGCATTGTAAATATGGATGTTGTTTTTCTTTACCATAAACTATGAAGAATCACAATAAAAACGTCAAACTATGGTTTGGAAAAAACTTGGTATTCAGGAAGTTAAAGAAGGGCATTTGTGTGAGCCATTATTCTATTACATGCCTGTTAGTTTCCTAAGTTTCTCTGCTTATAAAGCTTTTATTCTCTAATTAACTTTTTCCAGGCTGTATGCTGTTTCCTTAAGCTCAAATGAGTGTAATAAAATATTTGTGTGTGTGCAGCTGCACATGTATACAGTGTCTTGTGCAGATACATGTGTGTATGCATGTGTGTGAAGGTGCATGTGTGTGTTGGTGTCTGTGTGTGAAGGTACATGTACATGTGTATTGTGTGTAGAGGCATGTATGTGCCTGTGTGTTTTCAGCTGTCTGTGAGCATGTGTATGTGCAGGTACATGTGTGTATGCATGTGTATGTTAAGATATATGTGTGAGACCGTATGTATGCATGTGCATGTGTGTGCAGGTGTATGTGTATAACTGTATGTGTGCATGTGTATATGTACATGCATGTGCAAGTACATATTGGCAGGTGCATGTGTGCAGGTGAATATATACATATATATACATGTATATATATGTGTATATATATATAGCAGTGCATTTATGCATGTGTGCTTGTAAATGAAGAGGCCGAAGTTCAACTGGGGATGGTGGGTGTGATTCCCTCAGTGCCCTGCTAACAGGTGAATACATTGCATAGAACTGACATATCTTCCATATTCACTGACAAAGAGTTCATAATTTACACATAAAATTCTTTGATAATATCCTGTCGTTTGAGAGGATAAATACAGGAAGTGAGCTTTCTTCCAGCAGCTTATGCTGATGCACAGGACATAACTCTCTTGGTTTTATTTTAGTAAAGGAATCATATTCATAAAAGAAGCCATAACTCAGTTCTATATTCTTCAAAGAGTTGGCTACAATTGCTCATAATTGGTTTAAATGTTAATGTTTGCATAATGCATGATTTCTTTATTAAAAGGCCATGGCAGGAACACACATTAGTCCTCTTGAAAAGAGCCCCAGGAAAAAGATCTTTCCTGCAGTCTCAGATGATTTAAAATTGATCTCCTATCATGTGTCCTACTTTTATAGTCTTAATGATAGACAAAATAATTCCTTTCCATTTTAAGTCCAGCTGTTTGGAGGACCTCAGGTTGAGTTATGTTGCTATTTTCAGAGGATACTCACAGGTTTATCTTCTCTTCCTTGGTAATTTCCCTGCTGCAGGGCACTCAAACAGGCATCTCAGACTGGTTTACCTGTGGCAAGCACTGTTTTTTTTTCCAATGATCAAACGTGTATCCTATATAAATCCACTCAACTCACGTAGACTCACCTCCACGCCTGTCTACACCACTCACCTAGACTCACCTCCATGTCTGCCTATACCACTCACCTTGACACCTGTCTACACCACTCACCTTGACTCACTTCTACACCTGTCTACACCACTCACCTTGACTCACCTCCACACCTGTCTACACCACTCACTTTACACACATGTCTACACCCTCCCTAGGGACTTCACAATTTTATGAGGCACATTTGGGAATGGGACAAACCAAAACTCCTATTGGAAGAAAATGTCTTGTACACTTCTAATCAATGTCTCAATGTTCTACTGCTAGGTCCTGTGCCAGGTCACTCTTGTGGAAATCAGAAGACGGCTAGACACAGCCCTGCCCCATGGATCTGTGTTCTGAAAGGATCACGTGGTACGTGAAGGAGTGTATATGGTGGGGAAATGAGAAAGGGGTGCGGAGACGAGAGTCTGAGTTCACAGAACTCTGCCCAGGTGTCTTATTCTACTCACATATATTCCCTCTTGACCACAGTTTCTTTTCTCTATCCTTCCTCCCGTGCCCCAACCTCTCACCACTACCTCCCCTATCCCCTAGATCTACTCCCCTCCATCTCCCTTCAGAAAAGAGCAGGCCTCCCAGGAACATCAACCGAACATGCATAACATGCTCCAGTAATACCAGGCACATACTATTATATCAAGGCTGGACAAGGTGAATCAGTAGGAAGAAAAGGGTCCCACAAACAGGCAAAGGAGTCAGGGACAGTCTCTGTTCCCACTGTTGAGTTCAGCAAAAATACCAAGTACTCAGTCATAGCATGTATGTAGAAGATCTAGGTCAGACCCCTACAGGCTCCCTGATCTCTATGAGTGCCCATGAGTCTCCATCAATTGATTCTGTGGGGCATGTTCTTGTGGTGTCCCTGTTTCATCCAATCCTTCCTCCCCCTCCTCTTTGGGACTCTTCAAGCTCTGCCTAATGTTTGGCTGTGGGACACTGCTTAGGTTCCTATTATTTGCTGGATGTAGTCTCTCTGGTCTCTTTGATGACAATTATACCCAGTCCCAAGACAATTCTTATAAGAGAAGCATTTAACTGGGGCTCTCTTATGACTTTGGAGTCCATTATCATCATGGCAGGAAGCATGGCAGCATGCAGGCAGACACGGTGCTGAAGAAATAGCTGAGAGTCCTACATCTGGATCTTTGCACAGCAGGAAGAATGGGACTGGCACTGGGACTAGCTTGGGCTTTTGAAACTTCAAACCCCACCCCCTGTGACACACTTCCTCCAACAAGACCACGCCTGCTCCAACAAAGTCACACCTCCTAATCCTTCTCAAGTAGTGCCACTCCCTGATGACCTTGCATTCAACTATATGAGCCTATGGAAGTGATTCTTATTCAAATCGCCACAGGAGTATTGGAAAGCCTACCTCACTCAGAGCTACCACGTCATCCAAAGAGAGCAACAGCTGAAAATCATTTGTGTATGGTTGCTGCTGGGTGGAATGCTTGCACCATGATGCCATATCTCAGACTTGTAATCTCAAAAATATCACTAGATAGCTGTATTTCATGCAAAAGCCCTATTGTTGAATGAGGCAGGGAGAGCTCACTTTGGGGAAAGCATCAGACAAATCTGAGGAAACACACTTGTGTTTTCATCTCAGCCCAACTGTCTTCAGATCTTCACCGTCTCCATCCTCGAGGAGGCGGGGAGCTTTCTCCTGTTTCTTCTGTATGCATGCATACAAACCTGTTTGTGTGTTAGCAAAACCATCTTTACAAAGCCTCCCAGCTAAAGAATTCCGGGAACACGGTTTATGAGGGAAGTTCCTGCACAGAGTCTACCCAGTCCCCTGGGAGGCAGAGGACTGAAAACTGGGTGCCAAGCTCAAGTTGCAACATCAGCAGCCAACTATCTGTTCCTCGGAAGAATGACTCTGGGCATGTACAGGCTCCACAGAGCTGACCTGATCCAGTCAGTCAGGTTGGACTGTTACAGAATTGTCCTCCACCACCTGCTATCACAGCTGCAGCTTACCCAGGGATGGTGATAGAAGCTTCTCTTTCTAGAGAGACTCAGCTCTGAGCCATTTATAGCTCACACTTTTTCCACAGATTGTGACCAGAGTCCTAGGTTGGTTGACATTCCATAACATTTCACTATGTGTGCAGTAGGCTAGTTCCACCTTCCAAATGATCAGACTAATGCTTGTGAGGTGGTTTTTTGTATTTTTTTTATGTTTTATTCCAAGTTAAATGTGTCGTCTTAGAGATATAGAAAAGAGTCTTGTTTGAAGTGAAATTCCCTCTGCTTCCTTCTTTCACACATGTGTTTTGAGGAATGGGGACTCCTTCATACAGCTTCTTTTTTAGCTTGGTCTGAAAATCAAATTGGCACATGCTTATCAGCAGTAGAGAAGGACACACTTTTATGAAGATGGGTTTTGTGAGGCCCCAAAGGCCTTTTAGAGAAGTAAAGACCCAATGGGCCTGTTAGAAGCAACTCACATTGTGGGTTGGACAGAGATCAGTAGTTGTAAATAAGAGAAGATTAAGAGCTATCTTAGCAAGGTCTGTGTAGGATTGGACTCCCAATCAAGCACAGGGTACTAGTCTTTTAGCGAAGGAAAGAATCTGGTGAGAATTTTATTATTGCTATTATTATTATTGCTGTTGTTATTGTTGTTGTTGGTGGTGGTGGTGTGTGTAGGGGTTCCTGTGTGTGCACGTGAGAATGTATAGCTCAGAGGTCAGCACCGAGTGTCTTCTTTGCCACTCTCCACTGTATTCTTTTTTTTTTATTAATTTTTTATTGAGAAAAAAAAAAACGTTTCCCCCTCCTCCCCGCCTCCCATTTCCCTCCCCCTCCTTCCACCCTTCTCCCCCTCCCCCCACTCCTGTCCCCCTCCCTCTCCAGTCCAAGCAGCAGTCAGGGTTCCCTGCCCTGTGGAAAGTCCAAGGTGCTCCCCCCTCCGTCCATGTCTAGGAAGGTGAACATCCAAACTGGCTAGGCTCCCACAAAGCCAGAACTTGAAGTAGGATCAAAACCCAGGGCCATTGTCCTTGGCTTCTCATCAGCCCCCATTGTTCGCCATGAACAGAGTCCGGTTTTATCCCATGCTTCTTCCGTCTCATTCCATCTGGCCTTGGTGAGCTCCCAATAGATCAGCCACACTGTCTCAGTGGTTGGGTGCACCCCTCGTGGTCCTGACTTCCTTGCTCATGTTCTCCTTCCTTCCGCTCCTCAATGGGAACTTGGGAGCTCAGTCCGGTGCTCCAGTGTGGGTCTCTGTGACTATCTCCATCCATCCCCAGATGAAGGTTCTATGGTGATATGCAAGATATTCGTCAGCATTGCTATAGGATAGGGTCATTTCAGGTTCCCTATCCTCAGCTGCCCAAGGAACTAGCTGGGGACCTCGCCTTGGGCTCCTGGGAGCCACTCTAGGTTCAAGACTCTTGCCAACCCTAAGGTGGCTCCCTTAACTAAGAATTGTGCTTCCGTGCTCCCCTATCCAACCTTCCTTTATCCCAATCATCCTGTTTCCCCAAGTTTCCCTCATCCTCCCCTTCTCACTTTTCTCTCCCCATCCCCTGATAATCCCATCCCACCCCACCCCCAAGATCCCAAATTTTCTACCCGGCAAATTTGTCTACTTCCCATAGCCAAGAGGATAATCATATGTTTTTCCTTGAGTTAAGAAGGCGATCTCCGCCGGGCGATGGTGGCGCACGCCTTTAATCCCAGCACTCGGGAGGCAGAGGCAGGCGGATCTCTGTGAGTTCGAGACCAGCCTGGTCTACAGAGCTAGTTCCAGGACAGGCTCCAAAGCCACAGAGAAACCCTGTCTCGAAAAACAAAAACAAAAACAAAAAAAAAAAAAAAAAAACAAAACAAGAAGGCGATCTCCATTGTATTCTTTGAGACAGCATCTCTCACTGAATTTGGGGCCTGCCAATGGACTCTATTGGTATTCCAGAAAGAACTTCCTTCCACTGCTTCCTCGTTGTGCTGGGATGATAGGCATATCCCTCTACACTCGGAATTTCAGCATGGCTCCTGGGAGCTCAAACCCAGGGTCTCATGTTCACACAGCAAACACTTAATTGATGCAGCCCTCTCCCCAGCCCCTATTCTTCTTTTTATCAAACACAGAAGAGGTTACAATGACCTTATTTTATCTGATGTTTTTTGAGTGTTTTTAATTCAAAATAATTGATCTGCAAAATTAGTATATTTTTACCATTCCTTTCATGTAAAGTCAGATTTATGGAAATAATGGGTTTTCACTCAGATTATATAAAAAGTTTTGCTTCACAGCCTGCCTGTGTGCCTTTGACATTGCTAGTTTTTAGATCACTCTGGGACTTCTCAAGACTTTTTTTCAGATCCATTACTCTTCATTCTTGGTGATTTGTGGGAAAGCCCTTTGTGAAATTCCTCTCTGAAAATACTGTCCTCAGCCACGGACACCCATCTTCATTCCATTAGGACATTTCCCCCATTTTATGTCACCTTATATAGTTGCTATTAAGAGGTCAAGTCCCCAATCAGAAATTACACTTTTTTGTGTTATCAAGAGGAGCAATAGACTAGGGGTACTTCTAAAAATAGCCTCAACTGTGATCCGTTAGGACCTGTGATTCTCCCTTTAATGGTTTTAAGATAGTCTTTCTCAAGGATAATTTTGGGAGTGTGTCCTAGTTAACATTAACTATTGGCTTGACACAGCTAAGAATTGCCTAATGAAAGGAGTTTTGGTTGAGTAATTATCTTCATCAGGTTGTTCTGTGGTGTGTCTATGGGGGGTTGTCTTAATTATTAACTGGCACAGGAAAACCAACCTACTTGGGCAGTATCATCCCCTAGTCTCTTGGTACTGGGCTGTATAAGGAAGCTGGCTTAGCATGGGCAAGCCAGGGGTGAGTCAGCAAACAGTGCTCTTCAATGGTTTCTGCTTCAGTTTCCTGCCCTCACTTCATCGATGATGAGCTGTGACCTGGAAGTGGAAACCAAATAAATCTCTTCCTTCCCTATGTTGCTTTTGATCAGAGTGGTTTATCACAGCAGCAGACTGGGCTCCAGACCACAGAGATCTACTTACCTCTGTCCCCTGAGGGCTGCGAGGAAATATGTATACTGGAGAGTGGAATGTCTATGTGACATAAGCCAGAGTAATTAATATGAGAAGAGGGACCCTGAACTGAGAAAATGCCTCTGTCAGATAAAGCTACAAGCAGACAAACCTATAGGGTGTTTCTCTTAATTGACAGGAGAGGGTCTAACCCATTGTAGGTGTTGTCACCTCTGGATGGGTGGTCCTAGGTGCTATCAGAAAACAGGATGAGCAAGCCATGAGGGGAAAGTCAGTAAGCAAGACCTCTCTATTCCCTCGTATCCGTTCCTGCTCCAGGTCCCTGTCCTGTTTGAGTTCCTTCCTTGGCTTCCCTCAGTGTGACTAAGAATATGTAAGCCAAATAAACCCTTTCTCCCCCATGATTTTTGGTCATAGTATTTCATCACGGCGATAGAAACCCCAATGAAGACATCCAGCTTAGATTTTTTTTAATTTTTAAATAATTATTTATACTTAAACATAAATCAATATCTGTGTATAGTTATTGCATCATGTGAGGGCAGTGCCTGCAAAGGCCAGGAGGGGGCATTGGATCCAAGGGAGATGGAGTTACAGTGGTTTTGAACCATTATGTGAGTGCTTGGAACTGAATTTCTACATTCTCCAGAGCAGTGGATGCTCTTCGCTGTTGCTCCATGTCCCTAGCCCTATTAAGATATGTAGCGATGTAAGCTTTGGTGCTTAAAAGCTGTGCTGTAATAAAGTGACCACAATGCTTCTCCTGTCTCCATGCAGCAAGGACCTTTTTGTATGGAAATATGACAGAGACCATAGATGAAATGCCTCTGAGGCCGAAGAGAATCTCCAGGATTATCTTTAGCTCCAGTAAGAGTGACATCATGCGATTATTGATGAGTGGTGGGGGCTGCAGGGATTTTTTGTAATCATTTTGCAATGCCCTATAAGGTAAAACCGTGCCTCACCTGAATTAATTCTGTGGGTCACAGCCAAAAGTGCATTACCCACACAGGCTTCCCATTGGCTTAGCTCCCTTCAGACCTAACAACCATCTTAAGAGAACAGTGGTTGGGTTTTGTGTGTGTGTGTGAGTGGCTAACTGAGAATCCAATTTGCTTTAAAGTATATATCTGATTGTGTAGGTACCAGCAGTTCCTCGTGTAGACAGACACATGTAAGATTTGAAGTGATGTTCAGATTTTTTATTGATTTTGAGCTCATGCAATTTGGCTGGTAGCTGCCCCCTTGGGATCCATTACAGATTTGTCTCAGAAATAAACCTTGCAAATCCAGAATGGTTTGATTTTTTTTTTCACTCTCTGCTCCAAGGAGAACAGGCTCAGACACTTTCCATTCATTTATGGCCATATATCATCCTTAACCCAATTTAAAACACAAAGGTCAATTGATCAAATACAAAGTTTAAAAAATTGCTTCCCTAAATAACAAGAAAGTGCTGAGAGAGCCTTTTTTCCTCACAAGCCGTTCATAAGGTTAACCTAAAATGCCTCTCAATACACACAGTAAAACTTTGCCTGCAGAGATAACCCAACCTCTGTAATATGAAGAAAAATACAATGCAGGTTTGCAGTTCTATGTGTCGTAATGTTATATTCTTCTAAATGCTAGAAATTAAACATTTATGTTTCAAAATTTTAATTTGTTATTTTAGGTTCAGGGCTGTTTGCATGCATGTATGTGTACCTCACATGTATACTGCTTGCTGAGGCCAGAAGAAGGCATCAAATCCCTTGGATCTGCAGTTATGGACGATTGTGAGCTGCCATGCGGGTGCTGGGGATGGAACCAAGGTCCTCCACAAGAACTGTTCTTAATCCTTAAAGCATCTCTCCAGGTCCCTGGACATTTATTTTGAATAAAAAAGGTTTTAAAGTACATATTTGTCTTCTCAAAGCCAAAGAGCATCAAGAAGCCAAGAACTATTGATAAAAGTTGGGGCGTATTTCGAGGGAGATTTTATAGAGTCACCTATGCTGGGTTTGGCCTGAATCAACCTTGAAAATGTCAAATGTCATTGAAATGAATAAATGCTGAGCCAGGGTAAGCAGAAGCTCACCAATGAAGCATATAAAAGAGTTTTCAGCTTTCAAGACATGCTTCTAGCTTATTGCAAAAATGTTTCCTGCTCAATTGTATCTCAGTTGCCTTTTGAATCCTTGTAGAGGAGCAAGTCTCTGTTGCCTTGATAGTTGACAGTTGGCCAATACAGACTGGAAGGCTGGAGAGATAGCTCAGTCAGTGAGATATCTCAGTCACCAGCATGAGGACTGAGTGCTATCCCGAGAGCCTAGCTAACAAGCCAGGCATGGTGTCACATGCTTGCAACAGCAGAACTAACGAGTAGAGACTTTTGACTACTCAGTGTATCTATTCTAATGAGTTAATTCCAGACCAATGATACACACTGGGTCAAAATACAAAGTGGCCTCTCTGATGATGATTGGGCCGAGCCCTGACTGATGAGTACAACAGAATATCATTAGGAATCATTTTATTGATTTTTTTCTCTGTTTTTCTCTCTCTCTCTCATCTTTCTCTTTCTCTCTTTTATCTTGGTATACTGTGTTTGGTCATATCCCTGGGAGACCAGCTCTGTTCTGAAGTGAAACAGAGAAGGAGTGGATCTGGGAGAGAGGGGAGGTTGGCAGGGCTGGGGGGGAGGGCGGGGACTGAGTGGAGGGAAGGGAAATTTTGGTCAAGATAAAATGTATGACAGAAAAAATTTTAAAAGTGGAAGGTATATAAGGTTGACCTCTGGCTTCCACATGCACACAAACACATGTACTTGAGTACACAGAAGGGGGGGAGAGCGTGCAACTTAAGATGTTCAAGTACAGAAACGCCCAAGCAACTAAGCATGCAGCGCCACATTCACACCAACACAGATGTGTCCTCTTGTCCTGCAGAGGAGTTATCTACACATTCATTGTAAATACAACTGAAAAAACACCCTCTCGTTGTCCCCCTACTCTTGTGTGTGCACACATGGCGCGCGCACACGCACACACACACACACAGGTACATAGAAATAGAATAGTTTCATTAAAGTTCAATTTAACAAGGGGAGGAACACTTAGGAAAAATTCTGACATTCACAGAAAAGCCACCATGGCAGTCTACCTTTCTGAGGTTATAATGATTGGATAGTTTAAGAATATCAGAGCCCAGCTCATATCTTCCACACAGTGATGTTTACCTTCTGCCACAGTAATGCAGCTTCTGCAGGGGGTTCCCCATATCACTCACATCTACAGCCTGCCGTCTTCTTCCCCTCCTGTGAGACTTCGTCCAGTCCCTGAGCCTTAAATATAATTTACACACCACCTACTCATAAACATACATCTTAAGCTCCATTATCCAATGGCATATAAGACATGCTTTAAATCTCCAGCAGTCACCTCAAAGTTAGAGCAACAATGCTTAATCTTTCCAATCTGTCCTCTTCTCATCTTCCAAGTTGATTTTAGAGCCACTGATTGCCTGTTGGGCAGGGCCAATAATTTAGGGCAGAGTCTCTCGGGTTTGGGTGAGAGTCACTTATTCACGACAGCCATCTGGGACCTTCCCCAGAGTTTCCAGTTCAGTTCCTCTGAGATGACAGAATTCTCATTTCTTACAAGTTCTAGAATAGTGTTAATCACCGTTCCATATCACTTGAAGAACCACTCTCTTGGGGTTGTGTCGGGTGTCTCCCATTTGCACCCGTGACCTTACCCCTCCACCACTACTGCTCAGCCTTGAGGCCTTTCTGACTGGTCTTGCTCTCGCTTTGTCATCTCCCCTCATTTATTCACACAGCAGCCCCAGTAATCCCTCTGAAATATAACCTAAATTGCATCCCTTCCCTGCTCAAACCTCTCCAGTGGATTGCTATCTCACTGGAAATAAAATCTGAAGCCCTGATAATATGCCGCAAAGCCCATGGGGCAGAAGTTTGATAGGGGAAAATGAGGGTGGAGAGCTTTTGCTACCTGTAAATCAGGAAGCAGAGCTGGGCTTTAGGCCCAGACAGTCTCACTCCGAAGTCCCCATGCTTCACCATTGTGCTGGCCACTCTTATGCCAACATGATACAAGCTAATGCTAACTGAAAGGAGGGAACCTCAATTAAGAAAATATCTCAATAAGATTGAACTGTAAGGCATTTTCTTTATCAGTGATTGATGGGGGAGGGTCCAGCCATCATGGGTGGGGCCACCCCTGGGCTGGTGGTCCTGGGTTTTATAAGAAATCAGGCTGTCAAGCCATGATGTGCAAGCCAGTAAGCAGCTCCTCCATGGCCTTTGCATCAACGCCTGTCTCAAGTTTCTGTCCTGACTTCCTTTAGTGATGAACAGCAATGTGGAAGTATAAGCCAAATAAACCCTTTCCTCCCCAACTTGCCTTTTGGTCATGGTGTTTTGTTGCAGCAATAGAAACCCTAAGACAACACTAAGCAGTCTGGTAGTGATGTATGGTTCTGCTTCTAATGAAAGTTCTCCAGAGACATCTATCTACTCGTTGTCCTTGCACTTGCTCAGTTGGTCATTAATCTATAAAGAAGCAGAGTTCCTGACTTCAAGATCTTTGTTTGTTTTCCTGGGGGGCAGAAAGGGATAGTGGGAAAGATGCTTGTTGTTTTAAGAAACATGAAGAAATGGCATTGTAATTCTTTTCCTAGAGTAATTCTAACAGCACGGGCATTGTTAGAAAAAAAATCTATTCTAAGTCCAAGAGGATAGTTCATTGCATTTAACTGTCAAATACTTTGTGTTGCATAATTATTGCAAAGTAAAAGCATGTTTAAGAAGTGGTTGCCCTGTGTTTCTTTGTGTTATTCCTTGGAAGAGAAATGATTGACACCATATAGAATGGGTGACCCACAGATATGCTTCCTGGACCATGTGAAGCAAAACTCTAGTCTCTATTGCAGAGTTGACAACAGCTAATAGACACAGTTCTTCATACATGACAGTTGGCTAGCACAGTGCATTTAGAGTGCAGATGTGGATACATTTGACTCACTCCTGATTTTAATAAGATTGCTTCCAGTTGTTAACACATGGATAACGAGACCATCAATGTGGAAAGTATACTAATGTTTCACTTTATAGGTAGTTTTGTCAGATATAAAATCATCTTATCTTGCCATGCTCTTTCTCCAAAGTAACTTCTCAGGCTCCTGCTTCCCATTGTAACACCTGTACTTTCCCATATCTTCTCACCTCTCTTACCTGGTCCTGTGACATTGAAGAGAAAATACACGGTTATAAAGCCTAGCATTTTAAGTTCTTGTAGAAAGAGTGTGTGCGAAATTTTAGTTTACCAGATTGCCACATAAAAAGTCGTTCTTTCCATTTCACTTTTTAAAAGAAAATTAAAAAGTATATGTGCATGCACATATATGTGTTATATGTGCATATGAGTGCAGTGCCCACAGATGCCAGAAGAGGGCACCAAATCCATGGAGCTGGTGTTACAAACAGTTGTGAGCCACCAGCTGTGAGTACTGGGAACTGAACCTGGATCTTCTGCTAGCTAGCAAAAACTCTTACCTACTGAGTCATTACTCCAGCCCCAACCACTTTGTCCTGAATCACCTGTTGTTTTCTTCTTTTGTGTTATTTCTCTGGGTATTCAAAACATTTGTTTTCCTCTAAACTCCAATGAAGCACTTCAGAAATTTTGTTTATATAATTTTGCGTTTATTGATGAGGCAGAGTCTCTTGTAGCTGACTAGCCTCCAATGCTTAAGGTAGCCAAGGATGATTTTGAACCTCTCTACCTATTGTGTCTACCTCCCTAGTGGTTGTATCACAGGCATGCACTACCTACCATGCCTGGTTTATGCAATGCCATGGACTGAAGGCAGGGCTTTTGTGTGCTAGTAAACACTCTACTAACCAAGATATATCCTTAACCCCTGCCTTTAGGCTCTCTCTTCTGCCTCTCTGATCAATGCATTATATTCAAATTTTTGTTTTGTTTTATTTCTTCTAGCAAAGGTTTTGGCAACTCAAAATACTTTATTCCCAGACTGTGGAGCAAATTTTAAAAAGTGTTTTCTGTTTCCAAGGATGTCTGTTTACTATCGTGTGAGCATTCACATGTATGTGCATGGGATTGAGAGACCAGATGAACCCAAAAACAAGTTCAACTTTTTTCCTTATCTCAAATGCCGAAGAAAATACAAAACCAGGAACCATGAGGTGGCGCATGGGGTAAAAGTGTTTGCCTTCCAACCACCTGAATTCAATCCCCAGTACCTACATATTAAAAGAAAAGAATCACATACTCACACCTCCGTGAACATGCTGCGGCTTACGTGTGTGCCACACACACATACATCTTCATCTATGGTCCCTCATTCATCTCCAGTGGTGCTGTAGATGAGAAAGGTTCTTTGCAAATTTCAGAACTAGGTTATGATCTTTGCTTGGTGTGAACTTGGGTGTTGTGGATTCACCATCATGAGTAGGTGATCGTTGGGATGTACAGGGAGTATGACTCATTGCCTCAGTCAACACGACTGCATAGTCAGTCACTAGCAGACATTATTCCATGGCCTCAATCAGGTTTCTCAGTGGTTACTCCTGGTTCCTCCCAAGATATGCAAGGACCAAGTACTCTAACATGATGTTCCATGCCATTGACCTCTATATTGGAGGGAAGACATCTACTGGGGTAAGTCCTAGGCATCTCTGTGGTGTGTGTGTTGGGGGGGTGGGGGTCCTATACAGCACTTACATCATACAACCCTTTGCACAGAAGGATGGAAATTTGAAGAAAGAAAAGCCCATGCAGAGGAGTAGGAAGGAGAGGGGTTGAGAAAAAGTCACCGACACAGCAGGAACCTGTGTCCTGAGTGGATTCATGCTTCTGAGCAATCTTAGAAGTCCTTGTTGTGAGCGTATGCTGTGTAGACTCCAAACATCATAACAAGTTCTGTTTAGCACGTGAGATGGCAGAGGCAGCTCCAGCTGAACAAGGCTAAGTGTGAGAAGCGGAGATCCCAGGGCTTTGGAAAACTGACAAATGGCTGTGGCCAGGCCCAGGCCCTAATGCTGGGCAAAGGAGTGACATCACAGGTGAGCAGACTGTGCACTCGACAGTCCCTGCGGATCTTTTATAGCCCCAGCACTTTTATCATGGTCATTTTCTTGCAGGTTGTAGCGTGGTGCCCTGTAAAAGATGCAGCTTTTCTTTTCTATTGCACAGTTTAAGTCTTCATTTGCGAGGGAGATGGGGCTGTAAATCAGAATTCAAATGGCAGATCTTTGAGGGTAGATAAATTTAAAAATTCTTTTATTCTTAAAATATATGCTTTAAGGACCAAGACATATTGTTAGACAGGACAAGGGCCACTTTCCACAATGCTTTAGACTGAGACTTTGGCTATCAACAGAGGCTGGCTGTGTGCAATTTTCACTTTTTATATTTATGCAAAAAAGTATGTGCTGCCATTGTGATGGTTGGTTTTAATTTTCAACCTGATGTGACCTAATAGCACCTAGGAAGAGAGTCTCAGAGAGGGACTGTCAACATTGGGTTGGCCATGTCTGTGGGGGATTATTTTGATTAGTTTAATAGATCTGGAAAGATCCAGCCCACTGGGGGTGGCGCCATTCCCTAAGCAGAGGATCCTGAAAGAGTGGAGACATCCAGATGAGCACAAGTTAGCAAGTGAGCATGCCCACATTCATTGTTCTCTAGCCTGGGGATGTGATGTTTGAAGTCCCTGCCTTGACTTCTCTAAAACGATTGTCTGGAACCTGAAACAGTGAACTGAAATAAATCCCTTGCTTTCTCGGTTGTTTTGGTCCAAGTATTTTTTATCACAACAGCAAAGATAAAAACCAGAACAGCCTTCCTAACAAAAGCAAAGTTCATTGGATCCAGTGGGTTAGTATAGAAAGAAAAAGAGGACATGAAGGGAGCACCAAAGTTTAGTGGGGAATGAGAGTGGATTATGATCATGTTTCATCACATACATGACCAAGATTCACAAACAATATCTTTTACATAAACTGAAATAAAGATGTTCCAGGTGGTGATGGTGTACACTTTTAATTCCAGTACTCAAGAGTCAGAAGCAGGCAGATTCCTGTGAGTTTGAAGCCAGCCTGGTCTACAGAGTGAGTTCAGAACAACCAGGGCTACTCAGAGAAATCCTGTCCAGAAAAACCAATAATAATAACAATAATAACAATAAAATAAAGATATATAGACTAAAAGTTATTCTGCTGTTGCTGTGATTGAACACCCCAATAAGAGAGGCCCAAGGAAGAAAAGGTTTGCTTTGGTGCAGAGCCCAAGGGTACAGCTCATCACAGCACGGGAGTCATGGCAGGAGGCGCTCGAAGCATCAGGTCATATTTCACCCACAGGAAAGTGAGAGCAATGGATGCTGGTACTCAGCTCACAGTCTGCACTTGCACAGTCCAGGACTCCAGCCTAAGGAATGGTGCCACCCACATTTAGGGTGGTCTTTTCCACTTCATTTAACATAGTGAAGAAACCCCCACCACATGCACACCCAGAGGCTCAATTAACCTAGCTAATCCCTCACAGGTGTGCCTAGTGGTGCGTCTCCTCAGTGATTCCAACCATCCCAATGTCTGTATTCCTTCTGTCCTCATCTTGTATACTGTGAGCTAGAGAATGTTAGCTATGAGGCTTCTTAAATGGAACATGGCTTTGTAGGACTAAACTTGTGGGATTATGGAAGATTTTGAAATACCCACTGGTATTTCTTCAGAATTCTCTGCACCCAGGACAACCTTGCCTCTGTCAAGCGAAATTTAAGTTGTTCAACTTAATAATTGATGAAACTTCTTCTTGCCTGTGGGCACCAAGAAGATGGGACTTTGCCACCTCTCCTCCTCATCACTGATGAATGCTCAAAGTCCAATACTGTGCCTTTGCAGGGTTGTGCTGCAGGCCTGCAACAGGTTAAATGAAAGGTATCTAAAGGGATGGTGCTCCAGACCCCTGTCATCTCTGGAACTGGCTTCCATTAACTGCAAAAAGGAATCTCTCAAAGTGTCAATCTCTGCTCTGATTTCCCTGATATAACACCTGACATATGTACTAATAGATGTATATGTATATATACATCCTATATGTCCATAGCACCTGATACATGTAGTTCAGGTAAGGGAGGTTTGTGTCACCATACTTCTCGCAATGAAATGTATGCTGAATTTTGCAATTGGTTCTCTGGGCCCTTCTAGAACCCACCTTGAGATAAAGAGAGAAAGAATGAAAACAAATTGCTTGAAGCCCAGTTTCAGAAGTGTGATCAGGGACAGCTGTGAGCAGCTGTGACTTTTTAATGTGTGACTCTGAGGCACGTTGAGCATTTGGAATCACTTGCCAAATTTGGAAGGCCTTTTAAGTACTTTTTTTTTCTAAAGAGCCTTTTGTTCTGAGCCTTTGCCTCTCTGAACAAGGCTCCAAAGTTAACGAGGAAGCTGGGAAGCATTTAGCATCTGGTGCAGTGGGGCTTTCTGCTTATTCAGAAGATGCTTTTGCTAGGGTTTGGTCACATACGTGGAATCCCAATCTTCACAGCTCATACCACAGGAGCTGGTTAGAAATCTTTTACCCACTAAGAAGCTAGAGGATGGCATGGTGATATGGCACAACAGATAAAGGTGCTTGATGCCCAGCCTGATGACCTGGGTTCAATCCTGAGATCCTACAGGATAGAGGAGAGAACTGAATCATTCAAGTTGTCCTCTGAACTCCACACATGATCAACACACACACACACGCACACACACACACACACACACACACACAGGGGTGGGGGTGGGGCAAATAAAGTAATCAAAATTGTGAAGAAGATGGAGAATTAATAGAGTACATTGGCAGAATTTGGGCCCATTTGGGTAATGGGGATGAGTCTCTTTAAGAAGGGCTGCTCCCTGATCTCTTGATCTCCTCCCCAAGAGATTGTAACTGAGAAGCCAGGTAGGATCGGCCAGAGAGAAAAGAGGGTGTCTTAGTTAAGGTTACTATTGCTGTGATGAAACACCATGACTAAAAGCAACTTGAGAAGGAAGGGGTTTATTTCACTCACAGATTCGTATAACAGTGAGGGCAGGAACTTGAGCAGGAGTTGATACAGACGCCACAGAACAACGCTGCTTACTGGCTTGCTCCCCGTGGCTTGCTTTCATATGAGCCCAGGGCTACAGGCTTCCTTCCAGCCCCACCTTATGGGAACATTTTCTTAATTGAAATCCCCTTCTCTCAGATGACTTTAGCTTGGGTCAAGTTGTCATAAAACTATCCATCACTGGGAGTCTGCAGTGGTAGGCCCCAGAAGCCATATAAAGTCCACCCGGAGTCCCTGGATAGACTCTTATCCTGGGGTCCCTCCTGTGCCCTTGGTGGGGGTTGTTTGTCTGTGCTAAGTTTTTCTGAGGTGGGGCATGGTTTCTTCTGTGCAACAGACACAGAAATTACAGAATCCTAAAGAGGAACTCAGATCGGGGTCTTGAAGGATGATAGACGACTGGACACATGTCTCTGGACAAAAGTCATAAGAGGGGTGCCAGATACCCAGGGAGCTCCTGGCCATGTGGTGAGATCTGCCAATCTAGCCCAGAGTCCTGTGTCTGGGGAAGGGAGTTAGAAATGTTCAGACTGGTAGCAGGTGTCTAGGTCGGGATTCTGGAGTTCCAGAGGCTGATAAAGGTGGGAAAAAGAGAGATGGGATGATCTGAGTATAATTGAGAAAGACTGCATTGCTCACAACTGAGCTCCCAGGACAGACTGGGGGAAATGTAAAGAGAAAGAGAGAGAGAGAGAGAGAGAGAGAGAGAGAGAGAGAGAGAGAAGCTGGTTTCTCACTCATTGTTTGGAAATTGGTACGATGAGACATTTCACTTCCTTCCCCTTCCATGGTACTGTTTTTGTTTGGGCACAGCCCAGGCTGGTGGCTGTAAGGAGTGAAAATCAATCAGAACGAATGCCCACCCCACCCCCAAATTATTGCAAATCAGTTGATTTTTAAACCATTTTTTGTTTTACTTATATGAGTATTCTGCCTAAAAGTGTGTATGATATATATATTTATATGTGTGTATACATATGTGTGTATATGTATATGTATATATGTATATATATGCCTAGTGCCTGTGGAGACCAGAAGAGGGCATTGGATCCCCTGCAAATGGACTTACAGATGGTTGTGAGTTACCACATAAGTGCTGAGAACTGAACCCAGATCCTCTGAAAGAACAGTCAGTGCTCCTAACCACTGAGCCATCTCTCCTTGAGTCAGTTGAATTTTAAAGGTTACAGGAGGATTGGGAAGATGTCTCAGAGATTAGAGGGTTTGTCTTCTGGCACAACATGAAGACCAGAGTTCACATCTCCAGAGACATTCAAATCAATGGCAATGCCTTGGTACAGTGGTCCATCTGTATTCAAGGCCTGGAAGGTAGTGACAGAGATCCCCCAGAGCAAGGCAGCTAGCATGACTAGCCAAACCAAGCTCTGGGTTTGATTGAGAGACCCTGCCTCCATGAATGAGATAGAAGACTGGTAGAGAATCGTTCCTGACATCAACCTCTGGTCTCCACATGCACACGCGCACACACACACACACACACACACAGACACACACAAATGCATGCATGCCTCAAACACCTGCATGCATGTGTGTACACACACATGTGTGCACACGTGCACATACGCACACCAGTCAAAACTGGAAAATAAGCCAATGGAAAGCATTCCCAGTCTGGAGTCTCATATGCTGAAAACAGTTTTGGGCCACTTCCCAGCAGTTTTGTTCAATTTAACATCCCATCAGCCTGAGGTGCAACAGATCTGCATTTCTGAATTATTCCTTGGCCTTCAGACTCCAGGAAATTCTATTACTGACCCTCTGAGCCATCCCAGAAGAACGTCAGTCACGGAAGTGCAAACTTCTTCCCTGAATTTCGCCCTCCATGTTAAGCCATTCGTAATTGCTAGACTCGCATTTCCAGGAGACAGTTCCTGGTGTCATCTTTGCAGAGAGAAACACCATGCTCTGGTAGACAGTACTGGGAATGGGAGTGGTTTAGATTCTGCAGAGTCCTCTGTTGGTTAGAAGAATCCTAGCCGAAGGGTGTGCATTTTGGAGCCTTATGCTCTATCTTTTACCACGTTTCCTACCATCTCAGGTGAAATCTTTGATCCTAAAACATCTTCTTTGCCAGTGAGTCTTGTGTACCTTGTCCACCAGCAAAACAGTTTCTCTGGTGCTTGGCCCTGCCCCCTCTGCATGTGTCTTTACTTTTGACCACAGGAGAAATGCTGCCTGCAACTCTTACCTCCCAGTCTCCTGCCAGTGTCTCCACCATCTCATGGCTCCACCTCCAGTCCACAGGGGAGCTCAGGGAGAAGCATCCTCAGGCAGACTGTCACTCTCTGCTTGCCTTTCTGTCTAAGCTAGGATTTTCCCAGTTACATTAACCTGCCTGCTATGATCTTTTACAAACCAACGCCAGGGTCCAACAGAGACGGAAAAAAATGACTCATGAGCGAGACTCCTCTGATTAAAGCTTGTTTTTACAAAAAGGAACCTGAGACACAGGGAAACTGAGGCACACAGTGATCTCATGACAGAGTCAAGGACATGAATGGGGGCCACAGAGTCCAATCTATACATTTTTTGGACAGAGCAACCAGCCACCCTAGGTGGTTCAGGATTTGCTGAAGTTTTAGTAACTAATCTAAAATTTTTATGTGTGTGTGTGGAGGGCGGTGTTTATCTTGTGTGTGTGTGTGTGCATGCAAGGTCAGGGTTTCTTCCCTCAGTAACCACTGACTTGATTATTTGTTTGTATGTGAATGGAATTCCCTTGAAAGTAAGTTGCTATAAATTGCAGCAGAGAAGAGAAGCAGAGACGGGCAGCACATAGTCAGGCGCTATCATTAGACCATGGTCAGAAGCCTTGGGGTTCTCGATGACAAGAGTCAGCCAACCACGTTTGCAACAAAGGAAATCTTGACAACAATAGAACTTCACTGTTGACTTACAGATACCTGTGTCCTTTTAAAGCTAAAAACTCTTCCTAGCCTCACAATAAGTCTTTTTTAATAAAAAGAAAATCAACTGATTTCCATTATTTTCTTTCTATTGTCTTACTGCATGCAAACATTAGAATTACATTAGAATTGGGGGCCTGGTCCTAACTCAGTGGTTAAGAGTACTTGATGCTCTTGCAGAGAATACAAGTTCGGTTCCCAGCACCCACGTGGCAGGTCACAACTACTCATAACTTCAGTTTTAGGAAATCTGTCACCTCTTTCTAGATTCTATGGCTGTTGTATACATATGGTGCAAAGATATGCATTCAAGGAAAACACATGTAAAAAAATCCTTTTCAAAAGAATTAAAATAACTAAATAACTACATCTTCCAAGTTTCCCCAAATGTTAATACCTTGATGTATTTGCTTTTAAGCTTTTATTTTCAAAATTGGTAGCTATACTCTAATTGTATGGTAGAGGAAATATAATTAGCCCGTCAAACGCATCCTTTCATGGATAGTTTAACTTAGGACAAACCAAGAGTAAACATTTAGGTAAAGAAAATAAATTAAACACATAAAATTCTAGAGCAGCTGGTGCCTGTCAAGGACAAGGCTGTGAGGGTGCCACATGACAGCTGTCAATCTCAGGAACAGGCTCCCAACCAAATGACACGCTGTAATGAAAAACACGCCATTTTGCCAAAGGTTTCTGCTCTTGTGTGGCAACTTTTAATGAAAATTCTGCAAAACTAAAGTGAATGGTATTAGGCTGTGTTTCAAAAACACAAAATTTATCTCAAAGTTAGAGGCCATAGGGCTGAGAAGGTGGCTCAGTTGATAAAATGTTTAAATTAACTGTATAAGCACAAAGACTTGAGTTCTGATCCCTACAACCCATGAAAAAGTAGAAGAAAGGTAGGGGAAAATCCTACCTACAGATCCTGGTGCCAGGGGCATAAAGACAGGAGAGTCCCTGGTGCTTGATGGCCAGCTAGTGTAGTCTCATTGGTGAGGCTTCAGGTTGAATGAGAGATCTTGTCTCTAATAATAAAGTGGAGAGAAACTGAGGAAAACACCCAAAATAGACCCCTGGTCTCTACCCACCTCACACACATATATATATATCAATGTGACGATCTGTAGAACAAATTTCATACTACAAAATGATATTTGAGGGGCTGTAGAATTGTCTCAGTGGTTAAGAGCACTTACCCCTCTTCCAGAGGACCCAAGTTCGATTTTCAGCACCTACATGGTGGGTCACCATCTGTAAGTCCAGTTCCTGTGGATCTGATGCCCTCTTCTGGCTTTTCTGGGCATTGCATACATATGAGGCACATGCATACATGCAGGCAAAGCACTCATACAATGTTTTTAAAACAAAATGATATTTTTATAATTCAAGGAAATAATCTAGTGATCCAGGCGACATTCATTTGTTTATTTATGTATGCATTATCTACTTGTTGACTTATTTCCTGAATTTTATTTTCCAGTTTGGCTTCACCGGTCTCCCCAACTCTTTAAAAGAGTTTTCTGTTTTTCACTGCTGAGTAGTACTCTAATATGTATATATTCCATACTTTCATCATCCATTCTTCAATTGAAGGGCATCTAGGCTGTTTCCAGGTTCTGGCTATTACAAACAATGCTGCTATGAACATAGTAGAGCATATACTTTTTGCTCTTTGGGCTGACGAGGGAGGGGGACTTGCTTGGGGGAGGGGGAGGGAAATGGGAGGCAGCGGTGGGGAAGAGACAGAAATCTTTAATAAATAAATAAATAAATAAATAAGTTTTCTGTAGCTGAAGAAAGCAGCAGCCATAGAGTACATTAGTCTCAGAACAACAAGAAAGGCTGACAGCGTCATTGCTAGCACTGTAGCCAAGGATGGTGGGAAACTATATGTACAGAGCAGGACCCGAGTGACAGTCCTCGGGGAAGTGGGAACTCTAGGACTATAGTTGCAAGAAGCGGGATCCTCTCAGCTATGTGAGTGAAGCTGGAACTGATTCTCCCTTATGCCTCTGGATGAGAGAGAGACCGGGTGAGTACCTTGTTATTAGTTTGCTGAGACCCCAGACGAAACACAGGTATGCCGAAATGTGGAATGTTCTGATCTATAGAGCTCTGAGATGAGACCCTCTGTGTGTGTATGTGTGTGTGCACGCATGCGCGTGCATCTGTGCGTGTGCATATGTGTGTGAATACATGCGTGTGCATGCATGTGTGTGCATGCATGCATATGCATGTGCATTGTGTGGTGTGCTTTTTCCTTAATTCCATCTCCGCTGAGGTTTTTCTGTACCCTGTCTGCTCAGATCTCCTTTTGTTGTAGTAAGGGCCGCTGGGCTGCGTCCCTGGCACCCGGCCGCCCACATGGCTAGCTTTTCCCGAAATAATTACACAGAAACTATATTCATTTAAACACTGCCTGGCCCGTTATCTGTAGCCTCTTATTGGCTAGCTCTTACATATCGATCTAACCCATTTCTAATATCCCTGTAACACCACGAGGTGCGCTTACCAGGAAAGATCTTAACCTGCGTCTGGCTGGAGTGGGAGAATCATGGCGACTCTCTGACTCAGCTTCTTTCTCCCAGAATCCTGTTCTGTTTACTCCGCCTACCTAAGGGTTGGCCTATCAAATGGGCCTAGGCAGTTTCTTTATTAATAAGAAATCACTCCCACATCATCCTTTCCTCAGAAACCATTCCTCCCCTCAACCCATCTGAGTCCAGGTCATTAGGCGTCCATTTCTCTCCCCACCTGCTACCTTTCATGGACCCAGTGGTCACATGACTATGTAATTATTCTACTCATTTTAAAACCCACCTCTGAGGTATCAGCCTGGGACTGTATGTGCATGGGTTACATGTGGACTGTGATTATGAGCACGCCGGAGAAGACAGATTCTTTCTTAATCCATTTTCATATCTGATGTGGCTACCCACACAGTCACAACTCCCAAACCAAATGCCTGGAGGTCAGGTGGAGCTCAAGCCTACAGATTCTATGGTTCAGAAGCCACTGCTACCTCTTTACCTTTAACCTTTTCAACACGGATGTTCTTCCTTTTCTCACCCACCTCGAGCAGATCCCAGAACCTGTAACCATCTTGTTGGCACACTGCCCTCATCCTATTTCATGGTCAACATTCATTTAATTATGATTTGACCCTCTTGTCAATATGAGCATGTATTTACAAAGGTCAGCCCTGAAGTAATTTCACTAATGAGCTAAACATCTTTCCTGTTCAAATTTCCAAAAGTATCAATGAAAAGGAGAGAATATGACTGTTTGTTTTACTGTTTTATCTTGTCAGCTGTGGTGGTTTGAATGAAAACTGTCCCCCACAGGCTAAGGTATTTGTCCTTCTAGACAGTGTCAATTTACACTCATGAAGTGTAGATACACAACTTTATATATCCATATAAATCTTATTTTTTATAAGATTTATTTTTATTCCTCTCTTCTCTGTGTGTGTGTGAGAGTGTGTGTGCGTGGGTGTGGGTGTTGGCTGCATGTGTATGTTGTTCCCAGAGACCAGAAGAGGCTGTCAGAGTCCCTGGAGCTAGAGTTATAGGCAGTTGTGAACCTGCCATTGTGGGTGCTGTGAACTGCACCCAGGTCCTCCGGAAGAGCATCCAGTGTTCTTAACCTCCGCATCATCTCTCCAGTCCAGCAACTTTCTCCTGAACAAATGCTAAACTCACTGTCAAGTGGAGGTGGTGTTAAATGTAAAGAATCTATGAACGAGATGAAACCAGTTAGTAGATTTCAGCCTGTCCTTTGGAGGCTGTTTCTCCAATACACGTGAAACTGTAAGGGACGGCATTGTCAGCAGTGATTACCTGAGCCCATCACATGCCAGGGGCTGTGGCGCTTAGAAAAATTGTTCAAGTGCTGAAAGCGGGCTCCAAGAGCTCTCCACGTAGATCCAATTTGAACTCAGTTTAAAACATATCTTAAAATAGATCAGAACCAAGGCTCAGTCAGGAAGCCTTCGGGGGGGGGGAGTGGGCAGGACAGATGGTGACAGGTGGCTTTAAAGCAGAGACGGAGAGCAGCTTTCTCTGGCTCCATCATCCCAGCCTGTTAGGGGACATCTTTGATTCTGTGTGAGCTTATTATATTCTCCTTTATTGACACTGCCATCCTTTACCATGCTTAGGACTTTCAGGGGCCTCCCTGCCTGCCTTTCAAGGACAGGAACATTTTTATACCAGTGCTGGGAGAGCAGTCGGCTGAGCTGGGGGAACAGTTGGCTGAGCTGGGGGAGCAGTCGGCTGAGCTGGTCGCTGTCCACCTCTCTGGGAATGGCTTCAGTTGTGGAGCAGCGCCTCGGCCAAGTCTGTGTCCTCTCCTGGGCAACTGCATTTGATGACTGACTGATGCAGGGACCGAAAACTTGGCTAGCTTAGCCTTACTAGGGACATTCCCTAAGCCACCCTGTCACAGAACGTCCTGTGGAGTCAACTAAAGCTTTCCTTAGAACTTCACTGCTCATCAGCATTGTTGATCCTCCCACCCCCACGCGCCCAGTTGCATCTGCCTTTCCACAGGTGTGGTCCCCAGGGTGTGATTTAATAAACATCCTCGATCTTGGAAACTTTCCCTGGCTCAGATGGCCCAAGCTGTGATGGTCACCATGGCTGATGCTTCACAGGCATCAGTGACTTTGGCCGGGCATGATGCTCAAATAGACATGATCTCATCTCACTTCCAAGTGCCTGTGACCTGGGTTCTTAAATACAACTTAAGCATGAGCAATCTGAGACTTGGAGACTCAGAGAATCAAATATGTAAACGCAGAATTATAAGCACTATTCTGTGGACACCAAATTCCAGGCTATGTAATTACATCTTCTGTCTCCTGGCATGCCAGAACAGGCACATTTAAGGGACTTGCTGTACATAAACTTAGAATTCTCTGAATGTATTTTCTGTGAAGTGTTTCTATGCATGTTCTGTATGTATTCTCAGATGGCTGTGTACTAGGTATTCCCCCTGTACCTCGGTGCGCGGGACTCTTGGTACTCTCTTATAGAAATAGATAGGAGCTCCTCTGAGAAGGATTCAAACTCTAGAGCCCATTTCACCTTCTGAGAACACCTCTGTTTGCCTGAATCCCTACAACATGCTTCGTCTGTAGACGAAATACGTGGCGGATGAGCAGTGAGCTGTATCCGACTTCGCTTATGATGGGGAGCTTGACAAAAGCACCATGCTGAGGTCAGGGTGTGGGGACTGGGGAAACCAACTGAATCCTGCAGAGGGCCATGTGCAGGGACATCAGTCAACAGTTCCTCTGAAAGGCTTGATGCTAATTCTGAGCCCTTGTGAGTCATGAGATTTCCCCAGATCTCTCCTCTCGGCACCACACGAGGCATCTGTTCAGGGAGCATTCATCTTGGACCCTCCATGAATAACAAAGAGGCACCGAGACAAAATGAAGACACAGAGGATCAATGCCTTCATAACAGGGTATACACTGTACTCGGGATCTGTCTCAGGTTTCCCCATATCAGTGCATTTAAAATGTTGCTTGGAGAATACACAGGATTTGGTACTCAGTAGCCCTCATGAATGCAGTTTCCCACAGCGCATGGCTACACAGACAAAGCAACAAAGGGGAAAGACACATGTAATAAAATCCAGAGAAAACCAGAAGGGAACGTTCATCCAAGTCTTCTTCCAGTTCTTATATTAGCGTGTGCTTATTTCTCCCATATTGAGTCATGTCAACCAGTGTGAAACATCCTGCACCAGAGATGCCCAGCAGAGACTCCAGGACCAGAGCATATATTGAGAGCCGTGCACACAAACACCTTCTAAAAGTAGGCACTCCGTATAGCCATAGTGCCTGAATTAAGAGACAGATGCAGGAAGTCATTGGTCTGAGAACCATGCGCTGTCTGCAGGAAGCCCTCTGAAGGACAGCAGTCTTGGGTCTGGTTGGGAATTCTTTCATGTATAGCACTCAGTATGAGTGTGTGAATAAGCATGTTCACAAAGACAGGGAGGGCCTTGTGGACAAGGGGGCATGAGTCCAGTCCACCTCAGCCCTAGCTGAAAGCATATTATATGGGCCAGTTGCAAGTAGTGCTATGGGATATGGTCCTGGGGCTAAGATCAACTACTTATGTCTACTGTAGATGGAAAATGACTCAGTGATGATGGCACCCACACTGTGTGTAGTGTTTGTCACCAACACACCTTTCTTTGATTCTGGTGTATATACATTTCTCGGGTCCCTTTCTTCACATTGGCCCTGTATGGTTATGGTGGCCATCCTCTTACACCTTGCCTTTGCCCATGAGAAGGCTATACATACCACAGGCAATTCTCAGACCAGTGAGGCCAGGAGTGGACACTGTTAACAGGTCAAACTGTTTCATAGATTAAATACATTCTGAGAAGGTTTTGCATTTGGGGAACATTATGAGATTAAATGTAAAATTCAGGCCTCTAACGTCACTTGGAAAAAGGAGAAAATAGGATAAAATTAAATTTACGTGTGTGAATGGCAACCACTGGCTGGAAATTGGTTAAGGGTGTGAAGTGTGTGCATAGGTGACCTTTGAGTCAAGATCTACTAAGTGATACTTAGTAAATTATTTGAAGATGTGGGTTGGAAGGGAGTATTCTGAATAAGCTACCACAAGCTACAATTAGGGACTATTTTATGTAAACTTCTAAATTACCATCTGCTTCTGAAATGGGGAGAGCGGACCCCAGTGGACCATGGTGCCCAGTGGTCATTGCTGGTGACATAAAGCCCGCACAGGGAGGCATCCAGCTCTCCTGTCTATTCTTCACAAGCTTTGTCTCCTCTGGATTTGGATTTAGAATCCATAGCCAAGGAAGAACAGGCGCTGGGGAGTTGACTCGGTCAGTAGAGCGCTTGCTTTGCACCTGAAAGCCTGAGCTCAATCCCTAGGCCCCATTTGAAAAGTTGAGGACAGTGGTGCACATCTGTAATCCCAGCACTGGGGAGGTGGAGCCAGGCAGACTCCTGGAGCTTGCTGACCAGCTAGCCTGGCCTGCATGGTGAGTTCCAGGCCAGTGAGAGACCATATATCAAAACCAAGGTCTGTTGTACCTGTGTTAATTACGGTTTCTATTGCTGTAAAGAGATACATGATCAGAACAACACTTATAAAGGAAAAAGACTCAATTGGGGTGGTTTATATTTCCAGAGGTTTAGTCCATTATCATCACGGTGTGACATGGTGGCCTGCAGGCAGACATGGTGATGGAGAAGTAGCTGAGAGTCCTATATCTTGACTCACATGCAACAGGAAGTGATCTGATACACTGGGCATGGCTTGAGCATAAATGAGACCTCAGAGCCCACCTCCACAGTGATAAACTTTCTCCAACAAGACCACACCCACTCCAACAAGGCCACACCTCCTAATAGAGCTACTCCTTTTGGGTGTCATTTTCTTCAAACCACCACATTCCATTTTCCAGTTCCCAAAGGCTTGTAGCCATATCATAATGCAAAAATGTACTTAGTCTAACTTTAACAGTTCCCATAATCTATTACAGTCTCAACAATGTTGAAAAATCCAAAGTTCAAAATCTCTTCTGAGATTCATGCAATCTCTGAACTGCAATCCCTTATAAAATCAAAATAATACATATCACACACTTCCAACATATAATGACATAGGATATACACTAACATTACAAAATATAGAGAAAGGAGCCTATTTGTCTTTTGGTCTACACATACACACAAGCACATACATGCCTGTGTACCTACCCACACATGAAATTGCACACACACACACACCTACAGGCATGTCTGCTGGGGTATCCCTTTGGATGTGAGGTTTCATATTCTCACTTATGACTTCCTTGGCAGAAGTATCCCAGCAAATCAACACTTCAGCTGAATTTCTCCTTCCTTAGGAAAGTATCCGTGTCTTTAATAAGCACCTCTGTTATCCTATTTGGGTCAGACAAATCCTGCAAACATGTATCCAATTAATCCACTTGTCACTTTGGCTTCTCAGTCAAATCAAAAATATGTATTAATCTTTAATTTATAACAAACCTTCAATTCCTGAATCTGATTACATTCTATAGGGCTGAAAGTTGGGCTCTGTTTTGATCACAGATGTCTTTGGTAATAACTATCTAACTACCTGGTGCCACATTTATTCAGTGCATTGAATAAAACCAGCCCTGCTATGTGCTGGGGGGTTAGTAGTTCAGACACCTTAAAAGTCTGTTAACTACTCCCAACTTTTTCAGAGAAAACTTTTCTTATTTCAAAAATATTTGTCTTACACACTGCCCTTCCCATTTGCTCTGAAGAGTTTCCTACAAACTTCCCACTTATTTTCTGTTTTAAGCCTTCTATTCCACTTATTGCAAAGTTACTTTGTTCAACAAGTAAAGCAGGCAGTAGTAAAAAATTGATACTCACTTTCATACCACATACAACACATATGTTACAAATAAAAAAAAACTCACAACTGGCCCTTCATATCTGGAGGTTCCATACCCACAAGCCCAACCATCTGTATTTAGAAAATATTGCAAAAGGGTATGTCTGTGTTGAACTTTGTTGTGAGAGTTCCCTTCCTGGGGGAGACATAAGCTATGTCTTCCCTTCCTCCTAAGGTCCCAATAACAAACCAAAGTGCAATTCCCCCAGGTTACACTCTGGGAAGTTGTCTTAGTCACTGTTCTATTGTTGTGAAGAGACGTCATGAGCATGGCAACTCTTATAAAGGGAAGCATTTAGCTGGGGCTGGCTTAAAGGTTCAGAGGTTTAGCTCATTGTCATTGTGGCAGGAAGCATGGTGGCAGGCAGGCAGACAAAGTGCTGGAGAAGTAGCTTGATAGTTCTACATCCAGATCCACAGGCAGAGGAAAGAGATAGACACTGGACATGGTTTGAGAATTTGAAACCCCAAAGCCTACAGCAAGTGCCATACTTCCTCTAACATGGCCACACCCACTCCAAAAGACCACACCTCCTAATCCCTCTCAAGTAATGCCACTCACTAACGACCAAGCATTCAGATACCTGAGCCAATGGGAGTCAATCCTATTCAAACTACCACAGGAACCAGTGAGTTTATTGGGCTTAGTAACAGAGAATGGGGGAGGGGTTACTGATAGGTACCTGTGACCTCATCACAGTCACACCCAAAGTGTCCCTTCAGCTAACCTTCCCACCCTATAGTCTCTAGCACCTTCAGAACTGTGAGGCCATGTGCGATTAAAGCACAATTTCATAAAAACTGCTGGGAGGAGTGGCTGGAATCTGAGGTTAAAGAGCCAATAACCCTGGTACCCACCCCTTCTATGATGGCATGTCAGTCAAAAAGCCGAGCTTAGGGGATCTCACAAGCAACTGCTGCTGACCTGAGGGAGGGGGCAACTATTCTGCTCAGAGGACCTAGTTCTGCACCAAATATGCCTGGAATTTTCCCTGTCAGTATTCCCTGATTAATATGGTAATAGTGTCAATAATTTACATAATACTTGCATTGTATTATTTAGTACTTGGAATCTACAAATGATGTAAAATGTATGGAAAATTTTCCACATTTATCTCTGAGAAAAACGTGTTCTATAAAAGGAGATGGAACATGAAGAGATTTTCATATGGGGTTGATGGGACTGAAGTCAATCCCCTATGGATACCATGGGATGATTTTAAAAGTAAGTATGCAGATTTCATATTTGTATAACCTTATATGCACTGACCTGAACTTCCCGATCAGCATGAGCAACAATCAAGAGTGTACGCTGGAAAAAAATGCCTCCTTGGTAAAGTAAAAGAGAGAAGGATCCAGACTGGGCTTGGCATGGATAATGCAGAGAAACCCAACTATCCATAGGCATGTTCCCTAATGGATAGAATGTTCTAGAGGGTGCAGAAGCAAAGGCCAATGGTCAGCGTGAGAGCATGGGAACGGCCAACCATGGGCAAGTAAGGCCAGACTGCTACTCATATCATAGTTCAGAGACGAGTCTGCCTGGCCTCTCCCAGGTTCCTCCTCAGCAGCATGATTGATGCTCATGAAGGGCGAAGGAAGTTTGCTATGAAGGTGATAATGGAGGGGCCTTTGCTCTGAAGGCCCTTTCTAGATCCTGTTGTCAAGGTGCCATCATTCAGTGGGGTGACTATAATTATGGGTCCTGTATGTCCCCAGGCAAGAGTGGATGATAAAGGTCACAGACCAGCCCAGAGGTCAGGTTACCCTCTTTCTGGGCCCTTCAGTAAAGAGAAACCAAATGGCAAAATAACCAAAATGCCTCAGCAACAGATGTGGCCCTAAAATCAAAGCGCCCAATAAAGCGACTCTGTGTAGAGAAAACAAACTCCCAGAAGGAGCGATGGCTGAATGGGTTTGCTTTGTGAAGAAGTTGCCCTTTTTATGACTAGCTGACTTTGAAGGCTGAATTGCAGAGACTGTAACAGTCATATTTTAATCAGAATGTCTCTGCTTCTGGGAAGGGGAGGGCAAAGGGGGATTGCTCAGCTCTATGCATCATTGCTACTCCCAACATGTTTGCTGGGGCGGGTTTGCCCTTTGTGTGGCTCATGGGTCCTAGGCTGGGCGTCCTGACAGCAGGCTTGCCCTGCAAGTGGCAGTGAAGGAGGAGGAGGCTTAAAGATTGGAAGCACAGGGAGGCTGAAGCTGGTTTAAACAATCCAAGGTGGCTTTTTCTGGGACTCCCTTTAAGCTAAAAGTCCAATCCCAGCAGAGCATCCTCCCTTCCCTCCTGCTGCTAATTTGGTCCCAGGAGTCCTGGGTCAGCACCCCTACCCTGCCCCATCACTGCCTGCCTATCAGAAAGAGCAGAGACAGGATAAGAATATACAGCAAATTTTCCTTATCAGGGCTTAGGGTCAGACAGCTGTCACCACCAAAGCTAAAGGCTTCAGTTAAATCAGTCAGGAATGATGGAGGCCATTCTGCGTGTGATTGACAGATTAGGGGTGATGGGGTCAGACCTGTGCTTCTGTGTTTGGGGCTTCTGTAAATTCATGAAGAAAACCAAGATCAATGGGCAGTATGGTGTCTGGGAATGATCACAAAGCCAACCTCTTGGGTTCACACCTTACTTTTGCCCCTGGACAGACAAAAGCAACTTCCAAGTGATCGTACTTGGGTGAGCTTGTGTGAGAATGAAAATTTAATAGAATACGTGATATGTTGTATCACCAAGCAATGGTGAGGTTGTGGCAAAGCAGGGGCGGGAGCAGGGCCACCATGTAGGGTTCTTACGTCTCAGCTTCGCTGCTTTCCTCATATACTCCCTAAGCAGGATGTAATGGCACAGCCTCAGACCAAGAGGAAGATGAGAAACAATACACAGCCTAGAAACAACAACAAAAAAACAATGCTGTTTGCTGACATGTTTTCTTTTCATACCTCAGAACAAAGGTCTCAGCTTACTGTCCCTTCTCCCTGCTACCAGTCCCAAAGCTCCCTCTCTCTGTCTTGAGCACCCATCAGGATGTTTTACCTAGGGAACAGCCATTCCCCACAGAGAAAGGTTTTGTCCTGTCTTAGCTTGGAAGCATTGGGAGGTTTGTTTCACCACAAGCTGTGTTGTAAGTCACCCTGGAGAAGTCAAAGCCATCAGAACATCAAAGTGAAAGAGAGTCCAGAAGACTCTGGCCTGTGGAGTACAAACCTTCCTGAGTGATGTCAGCCAGCCCAGAGTGGAAATCTGGGAGTAGACAATAACCACTCTCATGAAGGAGAGAACAATACCACTGTTTGACCAGTTTGGGACCTCTCTTCCCTCACCATTAGCCAGAAAGGAAGTGACATGGTTGGCATAGCAGACTCCATCTGATCTGCAGATCTGGGTCAGCAAGCAATGACTCCACTTCTGTCCCATGATCATCACCACTGTCTAGTGTTCTCAGACACTAAGAATAAAACAGGCTGAGAAGTGTGTTCCAGAGGCTAAAACAAGCTGAGGGTATGTTCCACCAAGATGCTCCCCTGCCTGGAGTCTAGTCTGCCTCATTTTTAAATTGACTTTTATTGCTAAACTCTATTTTTTCATTGGATGAGGTACTAAGTTATGTAAGGCATCCCAATAACTATGTAACATATTTTGAGTATTTGTGCCCCAAGTCCACCCACGACCCTCCTTTCCTTATTCCACCATTCCATTTGTCCTCTAGGTCACCCTACGCAGTGTTGTATCCTCTTTCATGTTCTATGTACACACATGATCTTATGCCTCTGTATAAAATCTAACCACAAATAACAGAAAAAAAAACTTGTGTTTTTGAAGCTGACTTATTTTGTTTAACCTGATCATCTCTGGCTACATCCATCTTGCTGTGGATGGTGGCTGGTCTCCTTTAGAGATGTACAGTTCTGGGGATTGCCTCCTACGCTCTCTACGCAGTAGGAGAGTTACAAGGAAAGCTGTGAGGATGGAGCAAGCTAGACGCGCACATCCCAGCAGGTGTTTGTCACCTCGCACATTTGTCTGTTCCTTTTGTCAATGAAGATATTAAAGGGCTTGGGAGACAACACACCTTTCTTTCTGACACCATCATTGTGAGACTGACTTCCGCTCCCAGACCCAGTGCCCACCACATAGACCAGCTCTTTCTGGTAAGATTTTCCTTTATCCTAACTCCCATTGCATCACCATAAACCCCAGCAGGGGTACCCTCCCAACTGGCTACCCTCCTATGAAAATAACAAAGAGATATGTTTTGGATGTCCTTGTTGTAGAGATTAAAATTGTCTGGTTAAATTACATATTAACACTGAGAAACTTTATCTTGCTTCCTTTCTGTAGACTCAGAGCCATGTTCTAGAAAGTTTCCCCGGCTGTCTCCAGCTCATATCCTCCACTGTCTCTGAGGATCCCACTGATGGAGCTCACCTAAGCAACCTGACCAGCATCCTCACAGCCAGGCAGGTTACCCAGTGTTCTTTCTGAGGTTCCACGCCTTCAGCTTTCATCCAACCAGAAAAAAAAATTAAAAAATAAAAAAATGGCACACTCCTTGTTTTGATTCTTCTCTGTTTAATATTCAGACTTATAAAGACAAACATGGAGAGGAGCTCGCTCGCATCAAAGGCGTCGAGCTCGGTGGGAAATTCCTACTGCTCCATTCATAGATCCTTTCCTCTAATGCCATCTCTAAGAGGGCGTTTTAATGAGTTAGTGAATTACATTCTTTTAAATATTTCAAAATGTGTTCATAAATTTAACATATCTGGCTCCTTTTAAAGCAGCGGATAGAACTCATTAACATGGGAAGCACTCTCAAACACTTAAGGAGTCCTAATAAATCTCACAAGAGAAACTTCCAGAGAGCCCTTGACTTTTGCCGAGCCCCCCACTCCTGTTGGTACTGGCATAAACTCTCCTAAGCTTCTCAACTTAGAATTACAAATCCGAAATTAATTTCTCGCCACAGGCAACTCGAGGCTATTCACTTGCCTGAGAGAATAAACGACCATAAATATACGGAGAAAATACTCTCTGATAATTACAATGCTTATCATAAATAGTATTAAGAAACAGATCTGGTTTTATTCGGCAATAACTCTTTTAAATTATTAAACTTCTTGGGTTCTAGGCTCAGGAAGAAAGCTTTTGCCATCTTCAGAAAACTTAGATTTTACTCCAAGAAACGCGGGATGCGTCGTTCATTAGTAATTATGATTCCTGTCTCAGTGGGTCAAAACTGCCAGCTGGTCAACATTTAGGGTCAATACCATGATCTGCTGCCCACACACACTCTACCCACATCCTTACCACCATGACTAACTGCATTATAGCCACCCTTCTGTAGTCTCCATAGAGACAGGCTCCAGAGCCAAGCTGGAAGTTTTCCCATAATCCTGTTGATCTGGTTGGGTTCAACCTGTGTCTCACCCCCACCTTAATGGTCATAATGGTTTTAATTCTTCCAGACTTTTCTTTAAATAAAAAAAGAGTATAGAATAAACAACCTTATTAGATGAACTGATGTTTTAGTTTGGGTTTTTATTGTTGTGAAGAGACACCATGACCACAGCAACTGTTACAAAGAAAACATTTAATTGAGGGTGTCTAGCTTACAGTTCAGAGGTTCAGTCCATTTAGGACCAATGATGGGGAGTGAAGAGGCATGCGAGTAGATGTGGTGCTGGAGCTGAGAATCCTAGATCCTGACTCAGAGGCCACAGGAAGTCGACTGCCTGTCACACTGAAGCTTGAGCAAAAGACCTCAAAGCAGCACCCCCCCGCCCCGTGACACACTTCCAACGGAAGCTGTGGCTCAGTTTAAAGGGGTGCCCTCCAGCCTCAAGATCTGGATTAAAGGCATGTATCATCCAACCTTCTCCAACAAAACTATACTCCCTAATACACTACCCCCTATAAGCTTATGGGAGCCAAATACATTCAAACTACCACAACTGAGTAATCTGAGATTCATTTAGTTAAATTATTCAAAGAAAAATACCATGCCACTGCATAAAAAGAAGCACATTCTCATGTCACCAAGTGCAATAGTGGTTTTTAAAATGGACACTAGAATTTAATGTGAGAAACACTCTGTAAAACAAGGGAGGACTGGAGAGACACCACCGTAGTTAACAGCACTGGCTGCTGTTGCAGAGGACCCGGATTGGGTTCCTAGCACCCACAGGGTGGCTCACAGTCATCTGTAACTACAGCTTTTAGGGGATCAGATGCCTTCATAAATAAGAAAAATAAATGTTCAAAAATGGATTCAGTGAGATCAGCAGGAGAAAGCAGGTGAATTATAGAGAAAAATGGTTGTTAAGAACAAGCAACATCTAGATGTTACAGAGGAGAATGGTGAGGGGAGGTTTATGCACCAAGTACATTATAGGCTCATTATAGATCACGTGATAGTAGAGTCCTATGCAACCTGTACAATAAAATTTTAAATTAAAAAGGAAAACTATGACAAGTCCTTAGAAGAAGATAATTATCCTCTAAGCAGTATAAAAACTTTCTTTTGTCCTGGCTGCATGCCAGTATATAGAGAGTGTGTGTGTGTTCAGTTTCTGGATAAAGACAGATTTCTGGGAAGAATGGAAGCACTTACAGAGAAATCACGTGGGGCCACTGTTCAACAGCTCCCAAGGGTCCTTAGAGAACACACCCTCAGATCAGGACGTTGAGCTGGGAGCCAAACACAGACCTCACTGTGGTCAGAATCTACTTAAGTGACCATGTCTCTTAACAGGAGACTGTTAGTGGCTCCACCTGTCCCTCCCTGGAAGCCCCAGCCAGCCCCTGTCTAACCCCAGATGGCCTCTGATTCCACAGTCTGGCTCTTTAAATTAAGTATGATCTCCAGAGTCCTAGACCCATCTCTAGTGATGGCAGACTCCCATTGGGTTTCCATGACACCTCAATCATATTTCCCCCACTCTTCACCTCGCTGTCTGATCTTCCTGTCTCTGTGTATCTAGTTCCCCATCACAAAGTAAAATTGAGCTTTACTAGTGAGCACCCACCTTCTTGGTCCAACCCCTGGCAGAGGGTAGACATTCAGTGTTTTAATTTGTTTCGGGGGAAAAACATCTGGGGTCCTCCATGCAGCTCTGCAGAGCAAAAGGTGCACAAAGGGAAACAATGGCCTCGTTAGCTGCATGCAGGTCCTGACACAGGAGAAAAATAAAACGCCGAAAGCAAACAACAAAACTATATTCTTGAATAAAAATTTCCATCAATAGCTAATGTTAAAGTAACTAGTTTGATGAGGGCAAGGAAGATGTCAGGCAAAAGAAGAAAAAAAAGCAATTTTACATTTTAAAAAATAAGGAAGGGAAAGCAGAAAGACTTTTATGCATTACAGCTCCGGGAATTCAGAATTGATTGAACAAATTCCAAAGGCTCTTGCTTAGGATGTGATTAGTTATTCATACAAGTGGCATTTGTTTACTACCTGCATGGGCATTTTAAATATGATTTTGACAAACAAGAAAAAAATAATTTCTACGCTTGACTTCCAAGTGGACAAAAATTGCAACTTGAAGGGAATTGTTGTTTGGAGGAGTCTAAGGGGAAGCAGGAACTGCCCAGCCCAGGGCCACTCAAACAAAAGAATGAAGAGAGAAGAAATGTAGGCTATGAGGAGATAAAGAAGGAAGGGGAGGAAGGTGGGAGAGAGGGAGGAAGGGAGAAGACAACTGATGTGCCAGAGGAATTGATGTGGAGAGAGAGAGAGAGAGAGAGAGAGAGAGAGAGAGAGAGAGAGAGAG
>JABTXL010002731.1:2411746-2434093 GCA_025134845.1 Neodon shergylaensis | reverse complement strand
ACTTAACCAATGAAATCAACAGATTGATATATGACACTCCCACATCATATACCCCTGAAAATGACAACTGATCTATAGAGTCCAACCTGCCTGTACACTACATTTCCTTCATCTGTCCTCTATCATCTGTCATCAATGGGCTGAGGTAGGGAAGAATGGTGGAGCATGAAACATGGAAGGGCTAACACAAAGTCTGCAGATTAGTGGAAGGGAAATTTCCTCTGACCAAGGCTAACTAAAACTGACTGGAGCCAATGGTGCAAGGGCAGAGGCACCCCAGACTGCCTACAAGTGACCTGTGAGGCTCTTTATGATCTTACAACACATGGCCTTGGGGAGAGATTTAAGATGCTAATGAGGCATACATGGGAGCATGAAGTTGTATGTAGAGCTACACGTAACATGCAAAGACACTTGAATCTACTCTATGTATGATGTAAAAAAAAACCCACATTTCACACACACTTAGTGGATCTGTACTGTCTGAGTGTCTGAACTTTCTCCTGCTGGTGCATCTTTCTTCAATCAACTTGTCCTGCTTCTGCTACTATCTGAGTGCCTTTGTGGGATTCCTCACTTCTGGACACACAAACCTGGAAATCCCAGTGGGGTACCCAGCAAACCCCATGAGCCATTATCACCCATATTTTGGTATTGTGGAGTGTGTCTTAATAAACAGTGTGTGCTATCTCTCAGTACACTGATTTTGCTCATCCCTTATGCCAATTGTTCTCAACCTACCAGTCATGACCCCCCAAGGGGTTGAACAACCCTTTCATAGGGGTCACATATCAGTTATTATGCATATCAGATATTTATATTACTATTCATAACAATAGCAAAATTACAGCTCTAAAGTAGCAATGGAAATAATTTAATGGTTGGGGTCACCATAGCATGAGAAACTGTATTAAAGGGGCCCAGCATCAGGAAGGTAGAGAACCACTGTGTTATGCTAAGAGCACAGCAGTCAGCTTAGACCACATCCCACGCTCATCCACAAGTATTCCATTTTATTTTCCTGTGTCTGTAATGACCCTATTTTCAATACAATGTCACATTTATATCTAATTGGAATTAGGCCTCCCTCCAATCACAGTTGTTCAGGGGACACAATTTTACCAACCCCATAAAGATCATCTCACCAAAAAAAAATCTAAGCTCTGCCTATTCTGGGCCTGGCTTCCCATGCCATTGGTGCTTTGAACTGAGTGGCATAAATGCCAGATCCTGGTTTCATAGTGTGGTTTCCTCTGAGCTTGGTGGGATCATCTTAAAGCTGGGGAGGAAACCTGGGGGGGGGGGAATCTAGCAGGAACGAGAGAGTGGTGTGATCAAAATGTGTGCATGTGTAGCACTCTCAAAGAACAAAGATCACTTTTATCCTTCCCTGGAAGGAAATTGGAAACAATGTAGTTTGTCCACCTGCCAGACAAACTATGTGAGAGGGAGGTAGGAAAAGGGAAGACACAGTTAATTGGAACCCAAGAGCAAAATCCAAAATGGCTTTGTTTTAAATGATGGCTTTTGTTTAAACTTTTTTCATTTCTGATGGTTTCTGCATATTGGGATAAATGACTAGTGAAGGTCTTGTTATTTTTAACACACACACACACACACATAGTCAACTGTGTTAACCCATCAGCCTTTACCCAACAGATGAGAATTTTAAAAGAGAAGACCCCCTAGCTGAGAACATGGGGTAGAACCTGAATATTCACATTTAACAAATCACAGTGGGAAAGAACAGTGATTTCTAGGTGAAAAGTAAAAAGACAACAAATGGTTTTTAATAATGAAATAACCAAAGTATTTGAGACTTTGTTAATTGTGCAACAAGTATTTGGAAATGAATCTAATAACTGGGGTGGAAAGTTTCTGTTGACCCTAGTAGTGTGGCTGCAATGGTGAAAGGGGGGAGAGAGGGAGACAAATGGAGAGAGAGAGAGAGAGAGAGAGAGAGAGAGAGAGAGAGGAAGGAGAGAGAGAATATGGGGAGTAAATTGTGCCTTCCTTAACATTTATTTTGTATTTTTCTTTGTATACCTACTGTATGTGTGTATGCAGTACCTACAGTGGCCAGAAGAGGGCAATAGATTTCCCCTGTAGCTGAAGTTGCAGGAGTTCGTGAGCCTCCATGTGAGTGCTGGGAATTGAACCCTAGACCCTGGGTAAAAAGCAGCTGGTGCTCTTAACTACTGAGCCATCTCCCCAACTCTTCTTTGACTTTAAAAGAATATTCATATTTACTGTGTCCATGTACACAGTGAACCTCAAATCAGAATGCTATCTGAGGAGAACTCATCTGTATGGGTTTTGTATCTTGCATAATTGACATGTAATTAATTCATGGCCAACATCACTTGGTTGAACAGGAACTTAGTCCACCCCTTCATTGCATAACTTTACATAAACAGGCAACTGGACGTGCTTTGGGGCTGGTTGCAAATGTGTGCAAAAAATACAGTGAAACTAGATCCAGTATTTCACTTTGATGCCTTTAATTATATTTTTACCATATGAAATACTTGATTTATACCCTTTGAACTATTCTCATTAGTTGCAAACAAAGCTAGACAGTGGTGTTACCAGAGATGGGAGAAAGCAGACTGAGGCGTTTTTCCATTGGACTGGAATTTTCATGCTAAACATAGCATAAAGTGCAGACAAATTCATATTCTCTGGCTGTGATGGCAAATCCTCTAACTGAACATGAGCTGTGCTAGAGACAAGGGGTGAAGGCGCTGAAGGAGGGGCTCTTTCCTAGATGGCTGTTTCCAGCACCTTGGACAGCTCTCCGTTCCCAGCATTGAGACAGCACTAAGACTCTCAAACTCCCATTGTTTGGGAGATTCACCAACATCCTGACTTGCAGCAGTGAGTCCTGGACAAACTTTCCCAAGATGTCGGGTCCCCAAAACCTGATACTGGAAAGACATGCACACGTTCTACAGCCACGCTGGGTGAAGCTGGGGCAAATGTCCTTTTTATTCAGGGAAGAAAGGGGCTTTGTATTTGCAGTCTGTATTATTCTGTATTACATCTTTTGTTCTAGTTTCTGGTGTTCTCTGGCTGCTAGTGTGTCACTTGTGCCTCTGTGGACACCCCCTACTCGTGCATAGAGTATCAATAGCTGGAGCCATCAATGGCTGTAGAGGCGCCACTGGGGAACCTAAAGTATCATTCCTAGACATCCCTGACATCCCTGGTCACTCTGTGTTTGTGAGGGGCAGAGGAGAACCGACTTGGAAGCTCCCTGTGAAAGTTTAGAATCACTTCTAAAAGAGAAATATCCTTACGACTAAAAAAATGACTGGAGTTAACAACCACTGGTCATTAATATCACTTAATATCAATGGACTCAACTCACCTATAAAAAGGCACAGGCTAAAAGATTGGATAAGAAAACAGGATCCAATATTCTGCTGTTTACAAGAAACACACCTCAACCACAAAGACAGGCACCTACTCAGAGTAAAGGGCTGGGAAAAGGCTTATCAAGCAAATGGACCTAAGAAACAAGCAGGTGTGGCCATACTAATCTCTAACAAAGTGGACTTCAAACTTAAATCAATCAAAAGAGATGGAGAGGGGCATTTTATACTCATAACAGAGACAGTTCATCAGGATGAAGTCTCAATCCTGAATATCTATGCCCCTAATATAAAAGCACCCACATACATAAAAGAGACATTGCTAAAACTCAAGGCAGCCATCAAACCACACACACTAATAGTAGGAGACTTCAACACTCCTCTCTCACCAATGAACAGGTCAATCAGACAGAAACCTAACAGAGAAATAAGAGAATTAATGGAGGTAATGAAGCAAATGGACTTAACAGACATCTATAGAACATTCCACCCAAATAGGAAAGAATATACCTTCTTCTCTGCAGCTCATGGAACCTTCTCGAAAATTGACCACATAGTCGGTAACAAAGCAAACATCCACAATTACAAAAAAAATATTAGTAACCACCTGTGTCTTATCAGATCACCATGGACTAAAGTTAGAATTCAACAACAAGGCTACTTCCAGAAAGCCTACAAATGCATGGAAACTGAACAGTCAACTACTGAACCACACCTGGATTAAGGAAGAAATAAAGAAAGAAATTAAAGTCTTCCTGGAATTCAATGAAAATAAAGAAACAACATATTCAAACTTATGGGACACAATGAAAGCAGTCCTAACAGGAAAGTTCATAGCACTAAGTGCCCACTTAAAGAAAACAGAGAAAGCACACATTGGAGACTTAAAAGCCCACCTGAAAGCTCTAGAAAAAAAAGAAGCAGACTCACCTAGGAGGAGTAGAAGACTGGAAATAATCAAACTGAGGGCCGAAATCAACAAAATAGAAATGCAGAAAACAATCCAAAGAATCAATGAAACAAAAAGCTGGTTCCTGGAGAAAATCAACAAGATTGATAAACCTCTATCCAAACTAATTAAATGGCAGAGAGAGAATATGCAAATTAATAAGATCAGAAATGAAAAGGGGGACATAACCACAGACACAGAGGAAATTCAGAGAATCATTAGATCTTACTACAAAAGCCTGTATGCCACAAAACTGGAAAATGTAAAAGAAATGGACACTTTTTTAGATAAATACCATTTACCAAAGTTAAACCAGGACCAGCTGAACAATCTAAATAGACCTGTTAGTCGTGAAGAATTAGAATTTGTTATCAAAAACCTCCCTACCAAAAAGAGCCCAGGTCCAGATGGCTTCAATGCGGAATTCTACCAGAACTTCCAAGAAGACCTAATACCTATACTCCTTAATGTATTTCACAATATAGAAACAGAAGAGTCATTACCAAATTCCTTTTATGAAGCTACAGTTACTCTGATACCAAAACCACACAAAGACTCTACCAGGAAAGAGAATTACAGGCCAATCTCACTCATGAACATTGACGCAAAAATCCTCAACAAAATACTGGCAAACCGAATCCAAGAACACATTAGAAAAATTATCCATTATGATCAAGTAGGCTTTATCCCAGAGATGCAGGGCTGGTTCAACATACGAAAATCTATCAATGTAATTCATCATATAAATAAACTGAAAGAAAAAAACCATATGATCATTTCATTAGATGCTGAAAAAGCATTTGACAAAATTCAACATCCCTTTATGATAAAAGTCTTGGAGAGATTAGGGATACAAGGGTCATACCTAAATATAATAAAAGCTATATACAGCAAGCTGACAGCTAACATCAAATTAAACGGAGAGAAACTCAAAGCCATCCCACTAAACTCAGGAGCATGACAAGGCTGTCCACTCTCGCCATATCTCTTCAATATAGTGCTTGAAGTTCTAGCAATAGCAATAAGACAACATAAGGGGATCAAGGGGATTCGAATTGGAAAAGAAGAAGTTAAACTTTCGTTATTTGCAGATGATATGATAGTGTACATAAGTGACCCCCAAAACTCCACCAAAGAACTCCTACAGCTGATAAACACCTTTAGTAATGTGGCAGGATACAAGATCAACTCCAAAAAATCAGTCGCCCTCTTATACACAAAGGATATGGAAGCAGAGAGGGAAATCAGAGAAACTTCACCTTTCACGATAGCCACAAACAGCATAAAATATCTTGGGGTAACTCTAACCAAGGAAGTAAAAGACCTATTTGACAAGAACTTTAAGGCATTGAAGAAAGAAATTGAAGAGAATACCAGAAAATGGAAGGATGTCCCTTGCTCTTGGATTGGGAGGATCAACATAGTAAAAATGGCAATCCTACCAAAGGCAATTTATAGATTCAATGCAATCCCCATCAAGATCCCAGCAAAATTCTTCACAGATCTTGAAAGGACAATAATCAACTTTATATGGAAAAACAAAAAACCCAGGATAGCCAAAACAATCCTATACAATAAAGGATCTTCTGGAGGCATTACCATCCCCGACTTCAAACTCTATTACAGAGCTACAGTAATGAAAACAGTGTGGTACTGGCATAAAAACAGAGAAGTCGATCAATGGAATCGAATAGAAGACCCAAATTTTAACCCACAAACCTATGATCACCTCATTTTCGATAAAGAAGCTAAAAGTATACAATGGAGGAAAGAAAGCATCTTCAACAAATGGTGCTGGCACAACTGGATATCAACCTGTAGAAGATTGAAAATAGACCCATATCTATCACCTTGCACAAAACTCAAGTCCAAATGGATCAAGGACCTCAATATTAGTCCGAGCACACTGAACCTGATAGAAGAGAAAGTGGGAAGCACCCTACAAGAAATGGGCACAGGAGATCGCTTTCTAAGCATAACCCCAGCAGCACAGACATTAAGGGGAACATTGAATAAATGGGACCTACTAAAACTGAGAAGCTTCTGTAAAGCAAAGGACACTGTCACTAAGACAAAAAGGCAACCCACTGACTGGGAGATCTTCACCAACCCCGCAACAGACAAAGGTCTGATCTCCAAAATTTATAGAGAACTCAAGAAACTAGACTTCAAAATGCTAATTAACCCAATTAAAAAATGGGGCACTGAACTGAACAGAGAATTCTCAACAGAAGAAATTCAAATGGCCAAAAGACACTTAAGGTCATGCTCAACCTCCTTAGCGATTAGGGAGATGCAAATCAAATCAACTTTGAGATATCATCTTACACCTGTCAGAATGGCTAAAATCAAAAACACAAATGATAGCCTTTGCTGGAGAGGCTGTGGTGGAAGGGGTACCCTCATCCATTGCTGGTGGGAATGCAATCTCGTGCAACCACTTTGGAAATCAGTGTTTCGGTTTCTCAGGAAATTCGGGATCAACCTACCCCTGGACCCAGCAATACCACTCTTGGGAATATACCCAAGAGATGCCCTATCACATGACAAAAGCATTTGTTCAACTATGTTCATAGCAGTATTATTTGTAATAGCCAGAACCTGGAAACAACCTAGATGCCCTTCAATGGAAGAATGGATGAAGAAAGTGTGGAATATATACACATTAGAGTACTATGCTGCGGTAAAAAACAATGACTTCTCGAATTTTGCATGCAAATGGATGGAAATAGAAAACACTATCCTGAGTGAGGTATCCCAGACCCAAAGAGAGGAACATGGGATGTACTCACTCATAATTGGTTTCTAGCCATAAATAACGGTCACGGAGTATATAGTGGTGAACCTAAAGAAGCTAAATAAGAAGGTGAACCCAAAGAAAAACATATAACTATCCTCTTGGATACGGGAAGTAGACAAAATTGAGGGGAGAAAATTTGGGACCTTGGGGGTGGGGTGGGATGGGAGTATCGGGAGATGGGGAGAGAAAAGTGAGAAGGGGAGGATGAGGGAAACTTGGGGAAACAGGATGATTGGGATAAAGGAAGGTTGGATAGGGGAGCACGGAAGCTCAATTCTTAGTTAAGGGAGCCACCTTAGGGTTGGCAAGAGACTTGAACCTAGAGTGGCTCCCAGGAGCCCAAGGCGAGGTCCCCAGTTAGTTCCTTGGGCAGCTGAGGATAGGGAACCTGAAATGACCCTATCCTACAGCAATGCTGACGAATATCTTGCATATCACCATAGAACCTTCAGCTGGTGATGGATGGAGATAGTCACCGAGACCCACACTGGAGCACCGGACTGAGCTCCCAAGTTCCCAATGAGGAGCGGAAGGAGGGAGAACATGAGCAAGGAAGTCACGACCACAAGGGGTGCACCCAACCACTGAGACAGTGTGACTGATCTATTGGGAGCTCACCAAGGCCAGCTGGACTGTGACAGAAGAAGCATGGGATAAAACCAGACTCTCTGAACATGGCGAACAATGGGGGCTGATGAGAAGCCAAGGACAATGGCCCGGGGTTTTGATCCTACTTCAAGTTCGGGCTTTGTGGGAGCCTAGCCACCTTGGATGTTCACCTTTCTAGACATGGACAGAGGGGGGAGGGCCTTGGACTTTCCACAGGACAGGGAACCCTGACTGCTCTTTGGACTGGAGAGGGAGAGGGAGAGGAGCGGGGGGAGGGGGAGAAGGGTGGGACAAGGGGGAGGGAAATGGGAGGCCGGGAGGAGGCGGAAACTTTTTTTTTCTTTTCTTTTTCTCAATAAAAAAAAATGCAAGTTCCAGGTCAAAAAAAAAAAGAGAGAAATATCCTGGGTCAGGAGACTAAGAAAATAATGTTCTTCTTTGCTAGGGAAGGAGTTCCCAATCAAAAGGCATCCAGGACTGGGTGTTCCCTGCAACTGGGGGCATAGAGAAGGGTGGATGGACTCTGATGAATCGTCTTGGCTATCAACTTGACCGCATCTGGAACTGACTGAAACCCAAACTGTTGGGCACACCTGGGAGAGAGTTCCTTAATCAGATTCCTTGGAGCAGGAACATAGAAGAAGGAAGCTTTTGCCTTTTGCCTGCTTGCCCTCACTCTTGCTGGCAAGTTCATCTGTTCTGTTGCTACAGCTGGTACTAAATCCAACTTTTTCAGGATTCTGATGTAGACTGAAAACTAGTAGTTCTCTGTGAATCCTCCAGGACTCCAGCACCAGATTAGGACTGCAGAGAAATTCACTCTCGTGGACTTAACAACTAACAGATCCACGGTCTTTCAGTCTAGGAGACAGCTCTTGTCATACTTAGACTGAGTCTTGTGAATCACTCTCATAAAACTCTCTTCATATACATCTTCATCCTGTCAATCATGTCCCTTCAGAGAAGCTAATGCAGGCACCTAGCCTTCAGGTCTCTCTTCTGGGGTCTCTGAATCTGTAGAGCATGGAAGGGAAGCTCTTGCCTCTGAACAGAACCTGAGGACCTGGGATCCTGGAATTGAGTCTTCAAGACCAGCAGCCATGTTGGACCAAGAGATGGCAATCTTTACAACCGGCCTGGTCAGTGTGGCTCCAGCTACCTGAGAACCCCACAAGGGAAGGAAGACTTCCCTGAACTGCAAGGATGGGATGATCCTAATGGCCACCATTGAGGAAGCTGTGCTGGCTGGGTTGGATTTACAGGTATGAACGGGTATGGTATCTACTTCTCTTTCAGGATATAACCCTTCCAGGTTATGTAAAATATTCCCCCAACACAGACACTCAAGCTTAAATGCCTGTGAGTAGAGACAGTAAATGGTAGAAAGGGTTACACATAGAGTTATATAGACCCTAGACTGGAAAAAGAAAGGGGACGAAGAGAGAGAGAAGGAGGAAGGGAAGAGAAAGCTGAAGCCTAGAAGGGACTCAACATGTCACTGTTGGGTTCAAGGTGTACAGGTGTGAGTGGCTTCATCTGAAGGGGGCTCCTACTGACACCCAACAAGGAAATAAGCTTGGTGAAACTAAATTCTGGAAATAGTCTGATTGGAGGCATATGTTGGTATCCTCCCAAGCCTACAGAGAAGTCCTCAGAGTGGCAACACAAAGGAGGCAGAGCCCCACCCCACCCCCATCCCCTCAGGATTGTATTCCGATCTTCAGAACAAGGAGACAACTCCCATGTGGTTTTATGTCACAAAGTCCACAGCAGAGACAGTGTCATTACTAGTCATTACAGCTCTGCAGGGCATGAGAAGGGAGGAGCCAACCACGTCTTCCTTAAAGAGGGAGGTAGAAATGTTCTACCCCGAGAGAATGCGATGCTGGGCTCTCCCCCAAAATACCCAGGAGAGTCATTCTGGAGGAGGAAAAGGGGGAGCTGTCTCCCAGATCCCATGTGGGATGACTGGATCTGGATAGATGGCAGAGACTAACTGTGTGATGTCACACAGATGTGCTCGAGCAGCCAGGAGGCTTGTCTTGAGTTCAAGTGTCTCATGCAGCCATTTCTTTGCAGGAAAAGAAAATAGTTTTTATTGTTTAAATAGGAAGTAAAAAAATCAATCTACACAAGGACATTTTTAAAGGCTAATTTAGTGAAAATTGTGTGAAAAATGTAGAAAATAATTTTTTCCTAGCAGTGTAGATCTGAGTTTTCTATTTATATGCAAATGCTGGATGTCTGAGCCTATTTTATGTTTTACAATTTTGAAATATTACCTGTTTCATAAGCCTTGGATTAATGGAGTCCTGACAGGGTAGTGAGCCCTTTCTCGGGAAATAGTTTGGGAAGCTACACTCTTCTCCGTGGACATTTGTTACAGCTATTTCTTGCTCCACAGAAAACCACAATGAACATTTTAATTCTTAGATATACTGTGTTCTATTTTTCCCACGTTATTTTAAAGATAAGTTGATTCATTTTTAAGATTTACTTTATTTTTTTTATTATGTGTATGCCTGAGAGTCATTCATATGAGTGTAGCACCCATGGAGGCCACAGACATTGGATCCATCCAGAGTTAAAGGCAATTGTAAACCATCTGGTGTAGGTTCTGGGAATCGAACTCAGCTCAATTGTTCTTAACCATCTAAGCCATCTTCCCAGATCCTTGTTTTTTTTTTTTTTTAAGAAAAATGATTAAATGTTAAATCTTAAAAATAAGCCCACCTCTTGCCGCTTAGCCTACAATATCTGTGAATCTCTGCCTTTCAGATGACCTGGGACAGTTAATGTGACTGACAGTTCATCTCCCTGACAACCCTCACTCTAGTCACAGTCACCCAGGATATGGGGGAGGCACACCTGTGGGTGTGTCCATGAGGGTTTCTTCTGAGAGAGAGGGAAAAGAATGCCCTGAATGTGGGGACACCACCCCAAGGCATAGAATTAAAAAGGGGGAAATAAGGAGAAAAGCAGAGTGCTTTCCCTCTGTCTGCTGTGCTCCTGCAACCAGGACGCTACCCCAGCATGGTGGAGAGAATCCTCAGAAACTGTGAACAAAAGCAAACCCTCCTTTCTTTAAGCTGTCCGCATTATGTTTTTTTGTCACTGCTAAGCAATAGAAGCTGACACTGGAGTATTTTCAAGTTGCCCAGGAATTCCCTGGACTATTTGGTTCCCAGGGTTTTAAATGTATCTAATGGTCCCTGTGGGAGGAAAGTGAATAATTCGAATTTATTTGCTAATTCTCTCCTGCACAGTGAAAGTTTATATAGCATAGAAATATATAACTCCCAAGTGAGTGAGGAGTTAAGAGGGCCAGATGTGTGAGCATCTGAGTTCAAATCCCCAGATCCCAGGCCAAAAGTTGTGGGCAAACATGTAACCCCAGCACTTTGGGAGCAGAGACAGGAGGATCACAGGGCTTGCTGGCAGTCAGTGCAGCTCCAGGTTCAGAGAGAGACTCTGTCTCAAAAAAATATTGCAGAGTGATCACCCTGTACTGTCTTCTAGTCTCCATATGCACAAGTATGCATGCACACATACTTACACACATTCATGCACATGCACATACACATACATATGCATGTATGCACACATGCATAAATAAAAGTTTAAAATATCTATAAAATGAATTGCACTATTTGCTATCTATTTTAACTAGCTTCCTTGGTCAGAGTAGAACTGAATATACCTTAATTAATTTCTACATCCTTGGTGATGGGTCTGGGTAGGACTGAATATATATAATTTCTACAGTGTAGGGGTCAGGCTGGAATTTGAGGAAGAGAGAACTAGAAGCACAAAATTCTGCCAGCTCTTGCCTAAGTTTACACTCAGAATGCATCTGGGAAAGCCAGAAGTGGTCATGTTGCTGAGACTTCTACACACAACCAAGTCTTGCCTGGGTGTTCAGTGTGGAGGATTCTTTAAACTCTGGAGTGATGTAGGAGCCCAAGGCATCAAGCATACTCTTTTCCTTTGCAAACATTAGTTCATTCCTTAGTTTCCATTTACAAGCTCCCAATGTTGTAGCCTGAATCACATCTATGAGCCATCCTGAGAGGAGAGTCCACAGAATGAAATGAGGAGGTGTCAACTTGATGGCTTGTCCAAGAATGTCTTTTTCTGACTGCGATGGCTTCATTGAAAATCATGCTTCAATTTATTCTGATAATCAGAGGGAAATCGCCTTATTGGTGAGATCTACGGGGAGGTAGGGAAGGGGAATTATGGACACACACTAATGAGGGCTGGCTGCACACAAAGGCCATGAGTGTCTCTAAGCCTCTCAATTAGCACAAATCTCAGTGTGCCAACAGAACGTTTGTGATCTGTGACCCAATTAGGGCTCGCCTAGTGAGTCAGGATTAGTCAGAAGTAATCAATGAGCAAAAAAGAGGGGAAATGTTTCCAGGAGCTTCACCCTCTCACCATTCACAGAGCCATGCAACACCCGAGGGACAACTGCAGAGGACATCAGGATGGACTACACAGACACACAACAACCTCATGTAGCACGTGTGCCCATTTGCCATAGCTGCAAAGTGATCTGTATTGTCTGGAGTTGAAACAGAGCTGTCTTCTGTGCAAAGACCCTGCAGCAGGAGAGCCTGGTGACATCAAGCAGATCAGGAAATGTCGCAGCTTTCACTGTGCTTGTGTCTGTGACATCATCAGTGGAAGCCAATTTAAGACATTTTAGTCTTGAAGGCAGCATTTTCTCTTAGTAGAGGACTGCACACAATCTTCCAAGACTTCTTCTGCACATATTCGTGTGTGGTGTGCACATGTGTCCAAGAGGCCAGAGGTCCCCTCAGGTGTCATTCTTCAGGTGATGTCCACATTTTTTTTTCTTTTTGGAGATAGAATCTCTCACTGGACCTGGGATTCTCCTATTGGGCTTGGCTGCTTGATCAGTGAGGCTGGGGTAAGTCTCCTGTTTCTGTCTCCTTGGTGATGGGATTGCAAGCAGGTATCATCACATCTAGCATTTTACATGGGCCCTGAGAATTGAACTCAGGTCCTGAAGCAAGAAAGGAGCCCTCTCTCCCTTCCTTTCAAGATCTCCAGGAGTTTTCTCACTACTGAAAGGGACAGAGACAGAGAGGGGCAGGTGAAAAGTGTTAGTCAGTTTGATGTCTTTTTTTCTTTTTCTACCATATACCACATGAGTGTAGTGCCTGAAGAGGCCACAAGAGGGTGCTGGATCCTCTGACCTGGAACTACAGGTCATTGCAAACCATCATGTGGGTGCTGAGAACTGAACCTGGGTCTTCCGCAAGAACATCAAGTGTTCTTAACCACTGAACTATCCCTCCAGCCTCCCTCCCTCACAATTAAAACTTTCTTAGTCTTACATGCTTTAAAAAGAATTTCATAGTCATGTCTACTCACACACATTGCCAAGAGGCCGAGTCCAAGGAAGGCTTAACCCTATCTCCTCCACCATATTTTCCCCCTTAATGAATACACACTAGTTAGTGAGTCTGACCAGAGCTTCTGAGCAATGGACATTCCCCTCACCCCCAGCCTACCCTACAAAGAAATGCTAACTCTAGTTAAACAGTGTAAGCCCTGCTCTGAATCTAAATTTTCCCAGTGCCAGTGCTATCCTATGTTGACAACCTGTGGCAGAAACCACCTCATCCACTTGCTCAGCTCCCTTTGGCAAGCAGCCCTGTCTACTGAGTCATCTTTTTTCACACCCATCTACTTTTTCTTTGTACAGCTAAAGCCTTGGCAGCCTGTAAGTGTTGAGACTTTCCTTGAAAGTAACAGAGACCGAGGCATCTCCAATCCACAAGGACAAACGTGGTTTTCTATGTCAAATAAACACTTTGATCCTTAGAGAAGGGTGTGTTCCTGATCCCTTTGGTGCTACCTTACAGGTTCCATTCTGCTTGTGCCCTGGGACATTGTGTTCACCTCTCTGCTTTCTTTCTTCTCTCTGCTGTTTGGTGAATCTGGGGGTGTTGGGGCTCTGGTATGGGGAGGTCAGAGGAGTGCTGGAATGAGGACAGAGACCTCCATCCTGGTACCTGCATTGTAGCCTGTGATCTGATCTGGGATTCCCCTCTGTATGTTGTGAACACCTTTGGTGAATAAAGAAACTGCTTTGAGCCTATGGCAGAGCAGGACAGAACAGAGGTAGGTGGGGAAACTAAACTGAATGCTGGGAAGAAGAAGGTGATGAAGTGAGGAGAAGCCATGTAGCCCAAGTGTTCCCCTACTATAAACTGGTGCTCCAACATGGTTGACTAAATCCACATAAAACCTGAGAAAACTTAAAAAGGAATCCTAAACACAAAAGGAAAGAGTTAAGCATGGTTTGGAAGTGTCATTTTCTTGGGTGGGCTCTGTTTTCTAGAAGCAAGCAGAGGCATGGCTCCTTTAAGAGAGGTTTTCCTGATTCAGCAGTAGCAAAAACAAAGCCACACTGTTTTGAAACTGCAGCTTCTTGGTCCATACTGCTAGTGCAAACTCTGATGAGGTCTGGCTATAAAGCATTTAAATGGGGTTTGTGAACAGAGTGCTACAACTTGCTTAATGGAAACATAGACCCACTATGTGCCTGAAAATGGGGCTGTGAGCATGGTTTGTGCTAAGCAGACCTCTACCCCACCATGTTGGACTGGGTGGTACAAGCAGACAGGGCTTTGTTTGCCCTAGCAATTCTGCCACTTGGGTTTTTAAGAAGCACTTAGCATTTTAAGAAGCCATCCTGGTCAGAAAAGGATTACAGATACACAATAAGGACAAATTCAGACATAAAAACAACCTCTAAATAAGACACATTGGGTTTACAAAATATACATAGGCTTGGGAGAGAGAAGAAAAAAAATAGAGTCATAAAAGGAAGTAGATGGCTTAGAAAAAACAAAGTCTTTAAAGAGACAGAGTACAGACAGTCATAGATTAAAGGAGTAAAGATAATAAAATAAATATTAAAAGTAATAGAGTAAAAAACAAGCCACATAAAAATGGAAAATACACAGAGAATCCGGATTGTGTATATTATTGTGTTTTCTTTGAATTTTTTGATTGCAGAGAGACATTTGATTCTGGGGACTGTTAAGCTAAACCAACATATATCTTTTAAAGGTTTCTTGACTTCAAAATTTGAGTCTAAAGATATTCTGCTTTGGAAAACAGAGTCTTCTTTTGTTTTCACAGAGGATGAGAACCTGTGGAATTTTTCGAGACTAATTTGTTTTGATGGATTAAGATCCCTCAGGAAGGTCATTATGAATACACCCCCCAAATTACTTTGCCCAACAAAAAGCAGGAAGCAGTTTGGAGAGAACTGTGTCCTTATTCCCAAATATTGTTTATAAATATTTGTTTATATTTAAAGGGGATATGCTATAGAGATTTGCATTGGTATAGATCTTGGTCTATTGATACAAATTTAAAGATACAAATAAATATATATATTTCTGCTATTGATTAAGGCATTGTATTTGTGCAGCTCATATAAAAAATGTAATGTATAATTAAGAAATATAGACTAATAGATAATCATCTATAATACTCAAGCTTCTAATCATGTTAGTTAGGTTTTCTAGATATATAGAGATACATTTCAGTTAGATAGGTTCTTCAAAACTTTCAGAGACCTTCAGAATATGGCATTTAAAATGTTTTCAGAACTTAGACTTTTCGTGACAATGAGACACATCTGCTCCTGGCAGCACCAATTTACTTCAAGAGGAAGATGGGCATCAAAGAGGCTCCTTATGGAGTTTGCTGGTCATCAGGGTAAGAAACTGCTCTTGCCTGGACTGCTTGATGGTATGCTGTATAAACTGGACATGAAGGATCCACAGAGAAATGACTGCTGAACTTGCCTAAAGGTGAGACCATCCTTCAGGATTCCTGCTTCATAAAGAGTCTGTCAGACATTCTGCAGGACACAGAAGAAAGTGACTGACAAACTGCCAATAGAGTCAAAACAGTCTTTCAAATTTCCTGCTTCATGGAAAAGTCTGCCAGATACTATGGACCTTAAACTGAAGATGGATAACCCAATGGTACAGAAGAACTTTGGGTGGCTCTCCTGGAAGTGAGATGTCTCTGTCAGTCCTAAAATTTTGGAAGTTGCTTACAGTGCACTTCCTGTTTACTTAGGTAATATATATTCTTCTGGAGTCTTTGATGGAGTTGAAAAATTAATAGTTATAGTTTTTCTTAGTTTTGATAAAAGATAAAGTATATATAAATATTGTAACTGTAATTCTTGCTTGATACCTGTTTTGTTATATGTAATTTTTCTGTGTTAAAGTTAAAACCTTTCTTTTTACTTAAGTAGAAAAGGGGAGGTGATGTGGTATCCCCCAACCCCTGTATGCTGTGAATACCATTGGTGAATAAAGAAACTTCTTTGAGCCTATAGCAGAGCAGGGCAGAACAGAGGTTGGCAGGGAAAACTAAACTGAATGCTGGGAGGAAGAAGGTGGTGGAGTGAGGAGAAACCATGTAGCCCCACCAGAAACAGACTCTGGGAACTTTACCTGATAAACTGCAGCCATATGACAATGCACAGATTACTAGAAATGGGTTAAATTAAGATATAAGTGTTACCCAATAAGAAGCTAGAACTAATGGGCCAAGCAGTGTTTTAAAATAATACAGTTTCTGTGTGATTATTTTAGGGCTGAGCAGTCAGGAAACAAGCAAGCATTCCTCTACTACAGTGGTCCATATTTGAGACAAAGCAAGGTGTCCAATGTCCTCTTCCTTTTGTCTATCCTGGTATAGGGAAAGTGAGTATAGTCTTCTCCCATAGCGTTCTTGGACACAATCCCTTGCCTGAATTTCACTCTATCCAACTAACATGTTTCCTCCTGAGGTCCTCATCCCCTCGTGACAAACTGGATTTCTTTTTACTTATTCAGGATCCCTCAGTCACCAGGTCTTCTCCTGAGTCTGGAGGCTAGCCTCAGATAAACATCTGCCCTTTCCCACTGACACATTGACAGGCCCAGAGAAGTCAGCAATCTCAGCTGCTCTCCAGACATTTCCATGGCTTCCCACCCAGGCCTAGCCTGCCCCCTTGTGGTTGAGTAGAGGCTACATGGCTGCTTTTCACCGAAGGGGTCCTACCTGTTGTGTGGTCAGTTTCTGGCCCTCTGAAGCTCTTCTTCCCACTCTACAGTGCTGCACGATATTGACATGTCAACCTAACTAAATGAACTCTGACCTCTGAGCATCTCTACTGATGGAACAACACAAAACGAGGGATTTGGAAAGACCATCATGCCCCTGACTCTAAGATGTGAATATTCCCCAAGCAGAGGATGTGGAGGGAGAGCTTGGGAGTAAGTGTAAGGGAGTTTATCTTTGTCCACCCAGGATAGGGGTACCATTCCAGCACCCCTCTTCTGGGGACTTTTCTCCTAAGGGTAGGATTCAGACATTTTCCAGTTGTGTGAGGAGTTGTATGTGGATATACATGCAGATACCAGTGGAGACAAGAAGGGGGCACCTGAGACTAGAGTTACAGTTGGTTGTGAACTCTCATGTATGCTTGGGAGTCAATCCCAGGTCCTCTACAAGACCAGCTGTCCATCTGCTCAACTGAAGAATGGATAAAGGAAATGTGGTAAATTTACATAGTGGAATATTATTCAGCTGTAAAAAAAACACATCATGAAATTTTCAGGCGAATGAATGGAACTAGAAAAAAAAAACACTCATCCTGAGTGTGGTAACCCAGATCCAGACAGACAAATATGGTGTATACTCACTCAAAAGTGGATATTAGATGTAAAGCAAAGAATAGCCAGGCTACAATCCACAGACCCAGAGAAGCTGGGTAACAAAGAGAATCCTAAGAGGGGTGCATGCACTTCCCTGGGAAGGGGAAATAGATAAGATCTCCAGAGTAAACTAGGGGCAGAGGGTGGAAGGGAGAGAATTGGGGGGGGGAACATGAGGGATTGGGTTGGTCAAGCTGGGGGCAGGATACAGGGGGAGAGTAATGAAAGAGATATCTTGATAGAGGGGACCATTTTGGAGTTAGGGAGAAACCTGGTGCCAGGGAAACTCCCATGAATCCACAACAATGACCCCAACTAAGACTAGCAACTAGCAATAATGGAGAGGGTGCCTGAATTGGCCTCCTCCTGCAGTCAGATTGGTAACTACCCCAATTGTCATCAGAGAGACTTCATCCAGTAACTAATGAAAGTAACTGATGGAAGCAGAGGCAGAGATCCACAATCAAGTGCTAGGCTGAGTTCCAGGAGTCCAGTGGAAGAGAGGGAGGAGGAGAGCAAAAGGGGGATCAAGATCATGATCATAATCATGATGGGGGAACGCACAGAGACAGCTGACCTGAGCTAGTGGTAGCTCACAGACTCTGGACCAACAGCTAGGGAGCCTGCATGGGACTGACCTAGGCCCTCTAAATGTGGGTGACCATTGTGTAGCTTGATCTGTTTGTGGGGCCCTTAGCAGTGGGATCACTACCGTCCCTGGAGCATGAGCTGACTTTTTGGAACCTAGATGCCTTTCTCAACCCTGATGCAAGAGAAGGAGCTTGGTCCTACCTCATTTTTTTTTTCTGCCCAGACAGGGTTTCTTTGTTGGAGCCTATTCTAAAACTAGCTCTTGTAGACCAGGCTGGTCTCGAACTCACAGGGATCCGCCTGCCTCTGCCTGCCGGGTGCCAGGATTAAAGGCATACACCACCACTGCCCAACTGATCCTGCCTCATCCTGATATGCCATGCTTCATTGACTCCCATGGGAGACCTGCCACTTTCTGAATGGAGGAGGAGTGGTTGAGGGGGGTATAGGGGAGGTGGGGGATGGGAAGAGAGAAGGGAGTGGAAACTATGGTTGGTATGCAAAATGAATAAAAAAAATTAATAGAAAAAAGAAAAAAATATTTCTTTTACTTATATTTTTGAGATTATTTTCCCTTTCTGTTTCCTCCCTCCAAACCCTCCACTCTCTTTCAAATCCGTGGCCTCTTTTTTCATTAATTGTGACCCGCATATATATGTGCATGTATATACATGTATGTATATATATATTCCTAAATATAACCTGCTCAGTCCATAGTATGCTGTCTACGTACACGCTTTCAGGGCTGACCATTTGATGTGTCCATTTGGATAACCAATCAGTGTGGTCTTGCTGGAGAAGACAATCTGCCCCACCCACTCCCAGCTCTCCTCAGTTGCCTGTGCTTCTTTGTCTGGGGCTGAAGTCTCTTGGGCTTTCCCCATCCGCTCCTGTAAAGTGCCTGGCTCTTTACATGGTGCGGGTCCCTAACTCAGGTCCTTCAGTTCATGCAGCAGCACTTCCCTGACTGAGCCGCCTCCGTGGTCCCAGAAGGGACTATTGGATGGTGGGAAGCCATGACTTTTCATTTCACCTCCTGCGGAAATTTAATTAACTTCCATGTGCGCCTTCAGATATGCGACCAGTTCAAACAGATTTCCACAAGTAAGGAAAGGGACCCAGAGTGGCTTCACTGAGTCCGACACAGCTGGAGAGCAACCGGTGTGCTCAGAAACCGAATGTGTTATTCTTGAAATATACAAAATGCTTGAAATTTTCTAAGCTATGAAATATTTTTAAAAACCCACAGATATTCTCAGACTCTCTTTAATTCTTCTCAAATTTTTGTCATGGGTATGTATGTATTTATACATACATACATAAATATGTATATATATCATATAAATGTGCACACATACATATACACATATATACATATATTATGTCTATGGATTTGAAGCCCCAAACAATAACCTTCTCTGGGGTAGAATTTTCCTATTTTCATTGAGTTACTGCAATTTACAACTCAGGACCGGCCCGAATTTGAGAGTGTCACTGTCCCTGCCTGCAACTATAGGTGCTGTCCCTACTACCCGGCTCTGCCTTTGGTCCCCAGAGGGGATGAGTCTTTCCTCAGCCAGTGGAGCTTCGAAAGCCCAGGCTTGGAGAGGTGGACACTTTCCACCTTGAAGCCTCTGCCCCTCCTTCCCGTACAGCTGCTGCTAAACTCACTCCTGAGCCAGGAGGAGCGTGAAGAGGCACGTTAGTACTGAAGGTGGTCAGGTAGTGAGAGGAGGCAGACAAGCCAGGCCTATCTGAGCAGAGTCTGCAGGAAGCATCCTGGCTTTGAGAGCTCACAGGCTCTGCAGTGATTCTGTGTGAAACCGGGTGCCCATCAGTTGTAATTTTGTGCACTGGTAGGAGTGGTTTGGGGACCAGGGAGTGGGGCGATTCCAGACCAGGCAGGATTTTCATAACACAAACATCTGAGCTCACTGCCCTCCAGGAACCCCAGCGCCAGTGCCAGGAGATCGGTATTCTCTCTGAATACCTTTGAGATTCCCTAGGGAGGGCCCAGGCTATCAGGGTCCATTACAAAAGCCGGTTTTACGTTATACACACCAGCTTATGATTTGCGTGACCTCAGCCTCAGTGCACAAGCCATCAGGCTGTGTGCCTCAGCAGGGTGAGCTCTCATTACAAGCTTGGGTTTCTCTCTGGTCCCGTAAGCCTCAGCTGTGGCCCTCATGGGTGATCAGCCACAATCAGTCTATCTCTGTTCAATTTTTGTAGTGGGTGAAATGAGTAGAAAGGAAAACCAGGGAGAGATGGGAAGAATCTTTGAATTACAAGTTTAACACCCTTTGAAGCATGAGCTGACTCGTTTTTACCCAAACAAAGCCTGGGAAATTAATTTGATAACTATCTTTCCTCTGCAGGCTTCAGTCACTGAGTGAAACTTCTCCATATTCCTTATCAAAAAGAAAAAAAATCTGGAGGTATTGTTCAGATTACAAACGCAGGCGCCATCCTGGGAGAGGGTGGGGCCCAGGAAGAGGGCATTTGTGGATACTAATGAACTCTGCAGGGTGGGCAGGCTTTGCCAACTGCATTTGAAGCCTCGGTCTCCAGCTGCTCCTCCCCCTCCCTTCCAAATTCAGAGATCAGTGCTGGGGAGATGGCTCAGTCAGCCAAGGGTCTGTGGTGCAAGTGCGAGGACCTGAGTTCAATCCCAGCCCACACGAAGAAGCCAGTCAAGGTGGCATGTGCTTGTAATTCAAGCCCAGAGAAGTGGACACCCTTCTCCCTGCACTCACTGGGCAGATAGACTGATTGGTGAGCCCTAGGCCAGTGACAGACCCTGTCTCAAAATCTTAATGAAAAGCAAGTCTGCTTTAAGAGTCTGTTAAACATTGCTCTCTACCTTCCTGCTGCCAGCACGCCTGATGTCTTTTCCTAGAAATAAGCAAAGGCACAGTGTGGGGCATGGGACTCCCTAGCCAGGAGCTGTTGGATGCTTTCTGTTCTGCTCTGGCTACCTGAGCAAAAGAACTGTCAGTCACACAGCCTTGCCTGACTACCCTTATGCCAGCATCAGCCATCCAGAACACTCCATGGTGTCTTGGGGAAAACTAGTCGCAAGTCACACCAGTGTTCCCCTCTGGCCTAGGTAGCTGATAATGGAGAATTCACAGAGCCTTGTGATAGCAGAGAGCTTAGTGTAAACAGATACAGTCCAGGCTGGATCCCTGTCTACAGGAGTTGGAGCAAGCAGCTGTGATCACTGTGTAGTTTTCCCACCAGTCAAGGTTTGCACTATCCTGTTGATGCTGCCGCAAATCATCCCAAACTCCATGTCCTTAACAACAGACATATGACCTAATGAGCATGGAGTTTAGAAATCCTCAAATCAAGTCCAATCAAAAAGATTAAGTGGAAGAAGAAAAACAATACACACTCAGGAGGCAGAAGCAGCAGGATCTCTGTGACTCAGTAGGTAAAGCTGCTTGCTTTCACAATGAGATTGTGAACCCTCAATTTCATGGTGGAAGAAGAAAACCAACTCCCAAAAGTTGTCCCCTGACCTCTTCACATAGGGAGTGGCACTGCTGCGTCCCCCCCTTATTCTCTCTCTCTCTCTGACACACACACGTATACATATGCACACGCACACACAGTAATAGTCACCATGAGAAAGGGAAGGGGGACCACAATAAACATGGGACAGAATAGTTAATGGAGATGAACAACTGAAAGGACCACACTGATAAAAGATGAGGTGGGGACAGGGATGACATCCATTCTGGTTTTTAAAATACTTTCCTGACTTTGAGCAGATGAACTTGGTTTTTGTAAAGCCCAGAGGAGCATCATCTTCCAGTGCAGCATGCAGAAGGGCATCAGAGGACTGACCCGCAAACACCATGAAGAACCTCTCTCTATCCCAAGTCAGCCAACAATCCATTCTAGTCTAAATGTCCATCTCTATGGCTGCACCTGAGGTCTGGTTTCAGGCGGTTGAGTTTAGCTGTGAGGGTGTCTCCTAGAAATGTCAGAAGTTACAACCGTCAGTCTCACCAACATGACTGCCCAAACATGGGCTGAACATGAACAATAGATGTGCTAACATGGATGAAGGAAAGCCCACGAGGCCTAACCCCACACAAAGAACTACCAGCAACCAAGGAATGCAAGAGCAGGAGAAATGGTCTTCCCCAAGGAAGAGCACACAGATTGGTTATCAGATACCAAATGGACATCAAATACCAAGTACATAAATACACATGGATTGGTTATCAGATACCAAATGGTCATCAA